>CM014082.1:7976798-8179251 GCA_004119915.2 Collichthys lucidus
ACACAAGACTTTACATTGTGTTGATTGATTTAAAACTTTCCTCCGCTTGAAGAAAGTTTTACAAATATATATTTGTCCTTTGTCCTTTGGCTGTTTTTGTGTCGCTGTACTTGTCTTTTCTTGTCTTATTATCACTTTATTGCACAACAAAAAAGGAGTAAACACAGTAGCCAGCTGACCTGTTGCAAATCAGGAACCCTGTATTTGCTAAATATATTTAGAAAATTGCACCAAAAGACAGAAACTAAAACTAACAGGTGGCAGGAAAAAAATATTTTAAGTATGATAAGGAAAGGTTTTAATAACTCTGCCTGGCTACAGTAGCTTTCACTTATAATATTAAACAGCTTTGAGGAAGAGAACTCAAGTTGTTTCACATCAGTTAACCTTAGATTTAACTTCCCGAAATCTAAACAGTACAGAGCTGTTAACATCTGACACATTACAATACATTTCCTGTCTGTCTTCACTGTCATCTGTCAAAAGTATAAATCAAATGAGAAGACAGATTTCTCAAAGCAGATCAATAATGTGTAATTTACTTTCCTTTTCTATTTAAAATCATAACTAAAAATAATTTTGCAGTGAATCATTAAAATTTAATTTAATTTCAAGTGGTCCTCGTAACACGTCTCTGTTTCATCTGTTGGACTTACTGTGAGGCCCTGAGGGGATGAAAATTAGTTGTTTATCTGACTGATCAGAATAAGTTAAAAGCTTCAGAAATCAGCTGAGAGACGCATGTCTACTTTATCTGACAGGATATGAGACAGGAAGTGAGGGGGGCTGATTAGCAGTGAGAGGATGTATCAGACAGGAAACACAATCCGTTGAGAAAACTACCATCGATCTTAGCAGAGAACAGACAAGCACTGTAATGTAGTTTCTCTCCAACAAACTGTTTGTGTTGTTTCGTTTCCATGCTACAGTGCATTCTGGGATGGACTCGAGACAGAGACAAGATAGATGATCTGATGATGTGATAGTGATATCAGTATAATGTCAGTCTGCACAGAGTGATGTGATTGGTGGATTTAGTCTAAATGAATTAACATGATTGACAGTAAGAGAAGAGATAACAGACACAAAGACAAGGACCAGCTTCCATTTTCTTCTCTATATTTTCAATAAATGTTGTATAATTCCTCTTATGTCTACTAAAACAAACCATCGGAGACCCTTTCACACTGAGTTGATATGAAAGATTGTTCTAGATTAACACTGACAACATCATAATATAAAAATAACAGGTAGCCCAACTACTGTAGTAATGCAGAACCTTTACTTTAGGACGTAAAACTGGCTCTTATGAGGACCGCCCCCAGAAAGAAGGACCAATAGTTACATCTGCTGCTGCAGAGGATAGCTTCATTACAGTTAACAACCTCACATATCACCAATTAACAGGAACAGAGACTCCCGCATCTATGTTTCACATAGTTCAAGTAGCAGACACATCTTAACATCAACTGTTTAGAAAAGACTGTCTAAATAAGGCCTTCATGGTTGAACTGCTGCAAAGAAACCACGACTGAGGAATACCAGGAAGTAAAAGAGAAATGCTTGAACTAAGCAACACAAGGAATGTTCATTGGACCAGTGGAAATCTGTGTTATGAGTCTAAATTTGAGGGATTGAAGTCCAACTGCCGTGTCCGTGATAGACGCAGAGCAGGTGAACAGATGAAGTGCTTCGTTTGTGACACTGTTAGTGATTTATTCAAAAGAGAGAGATGCCAAATCTCTTTTTGAAACTTGTTGAAGTTAAAAACATGTTGGAGAGACTAGACTTGTACTTTGTGATCAATGTGTCTCATATCTTTGTGCACTCATGAGCTCCTCTCTCCATATCTTATCTTCTGTTGTTTACATGTGTTCTGAGATAAAATTAAACATGCTTTTACTGATCCCCAGAAAAGAAATTCAGGTGTTGCAGCAGCACTAACTAGTCTCTGTTTGATCTGACAATATTTATATACACATGTAAATGTATGTAAAGTGTACACCAGAAATATAACAGGAATAGCAGAAGAATATAACATAAGCAGAGATAAATTAAGTACAGATAAATTGTTTTTAATTTAATTAGATCTATCCTGTAAAAAGCCTGAGTTTTCCCTTTAACCTCCATTCAGAGAGCAAAAGCAGCCCCTTTATCGCCTGTTTGAGCCATTTTTTGTGTTCAGTTATTTCATAATTTAGATCATTTATTCAGCTGTTGTGGTGTCGAAGTTTTGGATTGGTGAATTTTTTAGCAGGTGAGGAGGGACTGGATCTCCGTTTTTGAATACATACATATATACATTTACATATTATATTATTTGAATTTTATATCAGAGTTTTCGGCTCCATACTGCGAACGTTTTACCTAATGTTTGTAATGTAGACAGATGTGACTGAAGCAGGTAAGTAAGTGAGTTTATTTTCAGTTTTAACAGGAACATGTGATTAATAACATAGTGTAACAACAATAATTGTATAATGTATAATTGAGTACTAAGAGAGTAATGACATCCATCAGATTAATGTTTGAAAGCAGTTAAATTGCAGGTACATTGCAGATAAAAGGAGCATTTCACTCAATAAAAGTTCATCACATTAAAGCAGCATCACTTTAGCTTGAGACAATACACAGCTTCAGTCATGTTGAAAATGGAAACAGTGACACTGTATCACTGATGTTACACCGACAACAGAACAAATAAAACTTGAATGAATAATAAACCCACCCAAAAAAACAATACAATAGTATTACCCTTTACACATAAACAATGACACCCATGAACCTGAAGTGGTTTTGTCCCGTCAGTCACAGACAACTCGGTTGTAGGCACAGGGCTGCAGATCCTACATGAGTGGCCTCTACAGGAGCTCTGCTACAAGGCAGGAAGGCTGTTTAAGGGACAGGATGTATATTTTTGTCCTGATGTGAATGGTTGATGTCAGCTAAAACCAGAGGCGAAAAGAAGAAACGACACATCTACGAAAGTTTCTTTCATCACATAAACTTACAAAGCAAAAGAAATGCAAATGTTCAATTGCTTGCTTGGTTTCAGACTTCAAAGAAATAGCTTGAGTAAACATGTATTATAACGTTATAATGAGGTGTTCAGGGTTCTTTTTAAAAAACAGAGGTAAAACTGTCTCAGCACTTTGGTGAAGGTTGTTGTTAATCGTCATTATACAGCTGAAAGTGACTATCTTGCAGATTATTTAATGCTGCTTATTTGTAATACAGTCATTAATTTCATTTAGCCTGTCCAGGCGATCAGCAAGACATTTACTAAACTAAAACTAAACTAATAAGCAAAAACTAAATAAAACAAATAATACTATAGGCCCACGTCACACCAGAATTTCAGACAGCAAAATTCTGTGACTAAATCAGTGGATTGACTTGATCGTTAGGAAATGTTAACTAGCTTACTAACTGACAGTTAGCTGACCGAACTGAAGATTACCAAACTTTGACAGCTCTTTATGCAATAAAATGTACAATATCCTGAAAAAAAAAAAGGAAAGCTGGGAAGCTCAAAATGGTGGAAGCTATTGTAGCTAAAATGCCATCATCCAATTTGCTTAACCTCATCAGTTGGAGTATAAACTGCTCCACAACAGAGAGTGAATTACAAACAATGGAGCTGATAGCATAACAGATATTTAAAGATGACACAATTGTGTCACATATTGATACTTACTAGTGTGACCGGGCTTATAGGATATATTATTTTGCTCCTGAAAATCTTGATCTACTTGTTGTGAAACCGTTAAACTCAGCATTTTTAAACACTAAAGTGGTTTTTGCTATTTTACTACAACATTAAACCACAGTTACAAACCCACAGGTCCAATCTAGGTGAACCAGATCTGCTGTTATTCTATAAACTTACTTTAGACTTACTCCAGCATATGATTACGTGCAAGACCTTATACAGCAAATATCATAGTATATTAACCTCGTTAGATGAAACCCCCATTTTTATTTTTTTGACATTTCTCATGTTTGACTTTCACATACTGAGTTTCCATGCAGTACTTAAAAGGATATTAAAATGGCACATACTTTCAGTGAAACTGTAATAGAAAAACGTCTTTGGTAAATGGTCATAGCTTCAGAGGACATGGTCAACACTGATGTCCAAACAGAGAGTAAGGGGCTCTTAAATCTTTATATTAGTGTTAAATGGCAGTCCTTAATTTTCTCTGGTGGAGCGTCATGTCATCCTAAGAGTATGCAAAGTCTAAGAGTTTGAACTGAGCAGCATAAAGACAAACCGATAAATGCAGTCTATCCAGCATTGTTTACTTACAGTGCAGCATTTTTATTAATTGTAAATTTGTAGAAACTTTTTTTACACTGGATGTTTGACCAGAGCATCAAATTTCAGCTCTAAATTGATGTATTATATTTGAAGAGCTCACAGTAATTCATCTAATTGGACTGTTTTTGTGGAGAAATCTTTGTGTAGCGTTTGCATAAGAGGGACTCTCTCTGTGTTTATGTGTCTACAGGATGACACAGCAGCAGGTTGCTGGGTAGTCTGCGCTGACTTGGTTCTCGTTGCCGTAGACATAGTAGACATGAGAGTCGCCTTTCCACTTATAGTTCACCTTAGTGATGGGTATCAGCTCAACTCTCTGTCTCTGTGAAAGAGAGAAGAAACAGTTTCAACATTTTTGGTAATACACTTACCGTCTTTCTTTCTGAGTGTGAGATGGATATCAACCTTGAGAATGAAGCTCGAGTCAGGACGTGGTTAGCTTAGCTTAGCAATAGAGGTAAAGAACATCTACTGAAGCCACTAGGATCCAAAGTGAGAATACTGCCTGAGACTGTGAATTAAAATACTTTTTTTTTTTTTTTTTTTTTTTTTTACACAATTATTATATGCCTTAGGTCTATTAAGATGACTTTTTACCTTCTTATTTACTCACATTACTTCCATAAAAACAATATTTATTACATTGTTTATTTTGATTGTAAAATTTCCCACAATATTTAAGAGAACCAGTTAGAGGAGTTTACAAAAAAACATTTACTATGATTTACTTTTTGTGCTCATATGCCACCTGACATTTCAGCTTCTAACGTTTCAGCTGACACATCTGCTTTTTTGATTAGCTCTTAGGCTTTTATTGCATTTTTTTAGATAGGAGCAGCTGAGGTTAAAAAGGGGAGGGGATGACTGTGGGTTGGAATCAAACCGAGGTCAGACCTTTAGTACAAGCTCGACCCGGATCTCCACTTATTATACATAATCTGACATTTCAACAGCTTCACCTCTTATAGCTGACTGACACAGTGGCCACATCAGCCTATACATTAGCCGACAATGCAGTTGTTAGTTAACCTGTGATGTGACAGTAATGGAGGGATCATGTTGTGTTAGTGTCTAATTCTTTAGTCTCTGTGGTCATACATATTAAAAAGATAAGAAAAGAAAAAGATCTTGCCATGTTATCACTGCGGTACTTGAGATTTCTATTTCATTTTATTATTATTTGAATAGCTAACAAGCAACTGACTTAAACATAAATAATGGAAAGTTTTTACAGCTGTCCCATTACTTAAAATGATGTACTTAGGATAAGAGCTTTTATTTACAAAAGTTACCCAAAGAAACGAGCAGCTTGTAAACTTAAGCAAGGTCCAGACCTCAGGACCTTAATAGTGGCTACTGGACACAGATATGAAACTGGTACCTGTATTCTTATCTAACTCTGGCAGACAGATAAAAAACACATTCAGTATTTTAAAGACCTATAAAGATGTCTTTTCATGATTGCTTATGTGGACCTACCTGCTGCAGGATCCTGAAGTTCGGGCGAACTTGGTTTGGTGCTCTTGGAGGAGTCGCTCAGAGGCCTCAGAGATAGCCGGGTTGGGAAACCAAGCAGGGGGTAGAGCTGAGAGGAAACAAACAGATAGACTTTCATACAGTGCTGAAACTTAAACTGACATTAGCAATGTTTCTTTAATTTCCCATAACCTTTCTCTAGCACCACCTGAAGGACAAACTTAACTATTTGAGATGAGCTACATGTTGCCTTTCAGTGATTTACTGAATATTAAACATAATGAAGGGAGGGGAGTCATAGTTCCTACAGGATATTATAATACACCAAAATAAATAGTGCTTTGCTAACATCAGAAAATCCACATATTTAACAAGAGGGAAATCTCTGAGTTAAGTGCAGTTTTATAGTGTGTGTGTGTGTGTGTGTGTGTGGGTGGGGGCACTACCAGGTACTGGTTGTTCTTGAACAACTCCTTCCCGCTCACTGAGCGAAGATCATCAATCCTAAGACCAGAGTTCTGCTCCACCACGTGGTCATCCACTTGATTGACCCTAAACGCACAGATACACAAATATAAACATGATTATACACATGAAACGTGTTTAAATATAAATAGAGGCACAAAGAAAACATATACACATACATACTCTCATCACATTTGCATATTAGTTAAAATTCACATCATGCAGATTTGTCTTTAGGCCACCAGAGGGCATCAAAGTATCACACATAACAACATCACTGCCAACCAGGTCTCACATAGCAGCCCTTTAACAACCTACAGGCTGTGAACCAGACTGCTGCCCACCAAATCAATTCATATGAAACTACTATTTGTAGAAGTTCAACATAATTACTTATATTATATTACAACATAATGACTTCAACATTCACATGGACAACCTCAATCTCCCCTTAACCCGTGACTTCTCATCATGTCTGACAGTTTTGGATTCCAGCAATTTGTTGATTTCCCCACCCACTGTAAAGGACATATACTGGACTTAATCTGCTGCTCTGGCCTCTCGCCCTCCAACTGCTCAGCTGATCACCTCCCCATATCTGACCACTCTCTTGTCACCTTCAGTGTCACCCTCTCTCTCTCTATCATCAAGACTCCCCGCCTCATCTCTTTCCGTAACATCAAAAACATTAACATTGACACTCTCTCTGCCTCCCTTGAACATATTCTGATTCCTGACCACCTCCTCTCCCCTGATGAACTTGTCACTCTCTACAACAATAGTCTACAAAACATCCTGAACTGTATTGCTCCTGTTAAAACTTGGTCTGTCACTTTTTCACAAACTGCCCCCTGGTACACCTCTGAGCTTCGATCCATGAAAGCAAAAGGCCGTCAGCTTGAGCGTCTGTACAAGAAAACTGGTCTCACTATTCACAGAGAAATGTACAATACCCACATTTTACACTACAAACACTCCATTTCTCAAACTAAATCTAACTATTACTCCTCTTTAATCCACTCTCATGAAGGCAACTCCAAAACACTTTTCACCCTTCTCAACAGCATCATCAAGCCACCTGACTCACTCTACCCACCTGTATTCAACTGAAACATGCAATACCTTAATGGACTTTTTCAATGCAAAAATTCACAATATTCACCAACACCTCCAGTCCAACCCATCCTCTGTCCCCTCCCCTGAATTCTTCCCCCTCTGCCAGATCCTATCCACCTTCCAACTCCCGGAACCCTCTGAAATATCTGACCTCATCACCAGGTCAAAGTCCTCCACCTGTCAGCTTGATCCCCTACCTACAACCCTTGTAAAATCCTGCCTTCCTTCTCTCCTCCCATCATCTCTGCCATCATCAACACTTCACTTAGCACTGGAACTGTTCCTCCACCCTTCAAAGTTGCTGCTGTTACTCCAGTACTTAAGAAACCTGGATCTGACCCCTCTGACTTTAATAACCTCCGCCCCATTTCCAACCTTCCCTTCATCTCCAAAATATTAGAAAAAATTGTAGCCTCTCAACTCCACTCTCATCTCTCTCACAACTCCCTCTATGAGCCCTTTCAATCTGGAGCACAGCACTGAAACCGCCCTCATAAAAATTTCCAATGATCTTCTCATGGCAGCTGACTCTGGACTACTGTCCACCCTCATCCTCCTCGATTTAAGTGCAGCCTTCGACACCATCTCTCACCCCATCCTCCTCCAGAGACTTTCCTCCATTGGCATCACTGACACCCCTTTAGACTGGTTCCACTCATATCTATCTGGTCGTACACAGTTCATACAGCTCAAGTCCTTTAAATCCCAACCCTCCCCTGTCACCTCTGGCGTACCCCAAGGATCAGTCCTGGGGCCCCTCCTCTTTATCACCTACCTCCTTCCACTTGGCAACATCTTCCGTAAATTTAACATCAATTTTCACTGTTATGCCGACGACAGACCCAGCTCTACCTATCCGGAAAACCATCTGTCACTCTCCCCCCCCTCTCCCTCACTTCATGCTTATCCGAAATCAAATCCTGGTTCACCTCCAACTTCTTAAAACTTAATAGTGACAAAACAGAAGTCCTCCTTATAGGCACCAAATCCACCCTATCCAAAGCTAGCAATATCTCTTTTTCAATTGATGGATCCTCAGTCTCCCCCTCTCCCCAGGTCAAGAGCTTGGGTGTCATCCTAGACAATTCTCTATCATTCCACTCCCACATTAATAACATCACTAGGTCTGCCTACTTTCACCTACGCAGCATCAATCGTCTTCGCCCCTCCCTCTCCTCCCACACCTCTTGCATCCTTGTACACAGCCTTGTCACCTCCCGTCTTGACTACTGCAATTCCCTCCTCTTCGGTCTCCCCCACAAATCCCTTCACAAGCTGCAACTGGTCCAAAACTCAGCTGCCCGCATCATTACCAGAACCCCTTCATTTCACCATATTACCCCTGTACTACAGCATCTCCACTGGCTCCCCATTAAGCACAGAATTCATTTTAAAGTACTCCTCCATACTTTTAAAGCCATCCACAAACTTGCCCCTCCTTACCTGTCTAATCTTCTTCACACTGCTATTCCCTCTCGCTCCCTTCGTTCCTCCTCCTCCCTCCTCCTTACTGTCCCCACTGCCCGCCTCAGTACTATGGGGAGTAGAGCTTTCAGTTGCTCTGCTCCCCAACTCTGGAATGCATTACCCCCTGACATCCGCAATATTGCCTCTTTACCCCTCTTCAAATCCAGATTAAAAACTCATTTGTTTCAGTTAGCCTATGCACTTTGACTTTCATAATTTCTTTGTTTTATACTATACAGCCTGTGCTTTTGATTGTGTTTTGCTTTTCTAATGTTTGTATTTCCATTGCTTTTTATCTTTGTATAGTGTCCTTGGGTGTTTTGAAAGGCGCTCTGAAATAAAATGCATTATTATTATTATTTATTAATTAAATCATCTTTATAACCATAATTTTTTCTTTCAGTCCTTCAGTTTTAGAGTTACTGGGTCAAATCTGTGATCAGTTTTTGTGTCTTCCTCTGGAACCTCTTCATGGACCATTTAAGGCTTCTCAGGGACTCTTGGAAACCCTTGGAACCTCCTCAAACGCCTACTGAGACATCTTCAAGGACTCAGGGAACCTCCTTAAGGACTACTGACACACCTTCAAGGATCTCTGGTATTCCCAATGACTCATAGGAGATCCTTAAGGCTCCATGGACCCCCAGTGATTACTGGAACATATTTCAGCACCACTGTAATACTTTCAGGGACCACTGTAATGTCTATAATTCAGAGAACCTCCAAGGTCCTCTGGGGCTCCCTTTTAAATCTTCTTAAGAACCCAATCAAATGGACATCTTCAAGCGCCTTTAGAACAACCAAAGCACCCTCTCAGTGAATCTCCTCAAGGACCTTTGGAACACCTCAAGCAGCCCTTGAAACTTTTCAGTGTCCTCGAAAACTCCCTCAAGGACCATTTGACCCCTCCCCAGAACATCATCAAGGAACTCAACAGCAACCACTTGAAACTATCTGAGATAGAACTACCCCAAGGACCACAGAAATCTCTTCCAGGACCACTGTATCATCCTAAAGGTCTTAACTCTTAAAGACCCTCTACAACTTCCTAAAATCAATTTGGATCTCCTCCACTGTTCAGGGACCCCAAGAAACACCATCAAAGACCCCTGAAACCACCAATGAAACTCTTTAAGGTTTCATGGAAACCTGGATTCTCCAGTGAGATTTCTTCCAGGAGTCTAGGAATCTGTTCAAGGACCAGTAAAGAGTTGTAGTATCAGTACTCACCACTCCACTTTTAGGTTGATGTAGGTGAGCAGTTGTCGATTTCCTTTACAGGTTTCACACTTCTTCATTCCCTCAGAATTACATGATGTGCACCTACACACACAAAATACATTTTTTAGATTGATTTTCCCCCTTAAAATGTCCTCACATTTAAAGCTGCTGAACACAAACACTTCATGTTTCCTGATCTTTTATCTTCTGCGTTTTGATATTTTGACAACAGAACTCTTTGATAACCTTGTGACACTGTCTCAATCCCTTTTCTATTTATTAGGCAGTAAACATTAGGAAATAGGTCAAAAGAGATGCAATGATACGCAACAAAAGGTCTCCGATTAGACTCATATTTCAAATTTCAGCCATAAAATGTATTTATATTTTGTAATTGTTGGTGTCAAAGTCTGACAATGCGGCTCTGGATTCAAACTACCTTCCTATGCATGAAGGTTTGACAAGAAATGATGCAGTGTCTAATTTCATCACTCTAATTAGCTTCACTGTTCACTCTCCTAGAGCCATGTCAGAGATGTATAAAGTTAATGCTATTATTATTATTATTATTATTATTATTGAGACATCTTAATGTAAAACAACATGAGTTTGTTTGGTACACTGTAAACAGATACATTAGCTGCTTAATACCTGCAGAAACCACAAGAACCAGTGTCTAGGATTTAGTGGCATCTGGTGGTGCAGTTGCTGATTGCACCCCATAAAAAAAGAATCTACAGTGACCACACAAAAAGCCCCATCTAGAGCCAGTGTCTAACTTGTCTGTTCTGGACTACTGTAGAGACATGGCGGTTCAACTTGTGGCTTCTGTAGAAATAAAAGACTTGCTCTAAGGTAACAAAAACATATAATCCATACCCATTATGAATACTCTACTCTATTTCTGTCATATTCTGTAAATAGATATCCTGGACCTTTGAGCATTACAACTTTAAACACCTTTGTCAGTGGTTCTCAACCTTTTTGGCTTGTGAGCCCTCAAGGGGTCCAGAGATGTATCTGAGGGTTTGTTGAGCTGCTATCAAAACAATGTTTATTTTTCTAACTTTTCTTTTCTTATTGTGAAAACCTCGATAGTTTCTCCTATTTGTGATGAGGATCAAGGTCACAAGCCAAAAAAAGATTGTAAGGCACCACCCTGGAGCACTAAGACTACCCAACCCTCTTTCAGGACCTTTCTTTGCCGCTACCATGGCAGTTATTGCAGGTCTCTTCAAGCTTCCTCCCAGAGCCGTCACACACCCAGCAATCTTTTGTCTGGAGAAACACACAGAGGAATATTAACATGGATAATTTGATTGTAGATCCACATTAAATGTGTTCTATGTTTAATAATCCATTACATTTTCAGTTTTTACTTTTATATAAAAATATTTGTCTTTAATATTGTTACATATAATAATACCACAATTATAATGCAGTTTATTATTACTGATTGATTATTGACTTCATACATATCCATTTCCACTGCAATCGTCACATGGCATCTTTCCTGTAGCATGGCAGCTGTGGCACTCCTACAAAACACACACACATACAAAGTTAAAAATAACTTTATTGTCTGTTGGATTCACACTGACACACTAAAGCTGTGAAAATACCCCACATCAGAATCCTCGTCTCTGATTGGCTGTCAGCCTTCTGTTAAAATCGAACCTAGTTGAGGTCGACAGTTTTCACCTCTGTTCTACATTAGACGTTGAGGTATATTTAACAGCAGGTAATAACAGCAATTGTACTGATGCTACACACGCCAAGAACGTCTCTAAAGACATCAAAGACACCGCTTTAAGGACCTCATGGCAGCTATTCATGGAGCCCTAGAACATCTCAAAGAAGACTGGAACCCCACAGGGCCTCAAGGATCTTCTAAAGCCTTTAAAACTACCTCAAGGAGCTCTCAATAGAGCACCTCAACCCCAAAAGAAACATTCTAAAAAAAACTTCTGAAACATTTTTATGGACTCCTATAAAAACCTATTGGATATATAGAAGACTTTCAAGAACTTCTGGAACCTCCTCCAGAGCACTAACCCTTGGAAAGCCAAGCCAAATCTTCATGGACTGAGAAAATCTCTTCAAGGATCTACAGAAATTCTTTAATTCCTCTGAAATCTCCTCAAAGATAATTAGATTGATAACTGGAAAGCCCATTTAAGACCCAACTAAACATTTTCAAGAAACACTAAATGTCTTTCAAGGAACCTTTTCATGGACCCCTGTATTTTCTCCAGGAAGTATTCCTGGAACAACTTGAAGGCCCTTTAAAACATCTTTAGTTACTCTTCAATGATCTGTGGATCCTCCTCAGCAACCATTTGAATCTGTTCCAAGACACATGTGATGTCTCCAATAACCACTGGGAACTCTGGAAAGGCATGTAAAGCCTCCTCAGTGAACCCCTGGACCTTCTCAAGGATCACTGATACATCCCCAACTCCCTTGAGGATTCCAAAAATATTTAGACACTAAATTAACAGCAACAGAGAAACCTGCTCTCTGATTGGCTGCCAGCTGTGTGTTAAAATCAGAAATAGTTCAGATCAACAGGTTTACCACTCAACCAGAGAACCAAAGCAGATTTTGATGGACAGTTCCTGCTAAGCAATCACCTTGATGGAGGAGGTATAGGGCACGCGGATTTCCTCTGTGTGATTGGTGAAGAAGCTGGGAGCCGTGGCCTGGATCTCCCATGGCCGGGGGGCGGTCTGGGTGTAGAAGTCAGGTACCTCACCTATCAGTCACACAAGAGAAACAAGACACCAACCTGTCAATAAAAACATCTGCCCTTACATCCATGCTTTTGTTACCTTAGACGTACTCTTTATATTGTACATACTGGAACAAGAAACAGTAATTGAAATAGTCACACAGGGTCATCATGTCCTGATGTCACTGGAGGGACAGTGTTAAATCTTAGCTCTTGGGAAGCAACACAGGTCACAAACAACAGCCAATCCAACCTTTATTTTAGCCAAAAATCAAAACCAAGGATAACAATGGAAAAAGGTGAAGGCTGGTAGTAATGCAGCAGGCCCAAGCTGCAGTGAGAGAGAGAGTGTGTGGGTGGAGCTACCCAGAGCTTAAAAAGGCCTCCAAACAGGTGCCAGAGATCAGGAGGGAACGGTGAGGAGGAGCCTCTGATCACCTGAAGATTTATAGAGATTAGCCTTGGACATAACATATGGTAACACAGATCAAAGGATAGGGCTGTCTCACTGTCTAAACACTACAATAACATAGAAGCCTCGACAGTCATATAACTTAACTTAATTTGATGCATACTAGAGAATAAAAGTCCTCTGCTCACAGATTTTGACCAATTTTTAAAATAAAATGTCCCACAAATCCAACAATTTTATTGGAAATTAAATACTGAATCACTTAAGGGCTGGTTTAATGTGACAAAGAGCAGTTTCCCCTTTCTCTTAAAAATACCCAAATACTAGACTAAAGTAACCCTAAAAATTTGGAAAGCTATACAGACTTCATTCGACCTGCCAAAAGAAATTTTATCAGCGGGCAGTATGTTACTAAGTTACTTAAAAGAGTTACAAGGGGAAAATGGACGCTGTTATATGTATCAAATCTTTCACGATGGAGTGCTTAAGTCATTCGAACAACTAAGACAGGAGTTTAACCTTCCAAGGACTGAATTTTTTAGATATTGACAGCTGAAGCATTCTCTTACAACACATAAGGAATGGGAAAAAGCTGACTCCAATCGTTCTTTATAAAAAAAAGTTCTTTATAAAACTGCAACCTGGAAATAAAGTTAAAAAAGTATGGAAACTGGGAACTATATGAGATGGAACAAATTACATATGCAATAAAGCTACAAAGACTCACATTTAAAAAGAGGTGGAGCTCTGTAATGAGTCTGTTAATGCAATAAGGAAGTTGTATTTTTATTCATCTTATTTATTTTTACTTTTTATTATTTTTTTATTATTCTGTTGTGTCTTTACTTGTGTTTTTAACTGACTTTTGAGCTCAGGATTATGTTCAAATTGAACAAATGTTTACCTTCATGAGGTTTGTGGGCCCACTCAGTTGACCTGGACTCAGTATACGTCTCCAGCCGGTACTACAAAAACAGAAATAACAACAGGAATTTGATCATATAAAAGGTAACATATAAACCGAAAGATAATAATAACAGAACCATTTACAGCAACAATTCATTTCAAAAACTTCAAGAGAAAAAAACATATTCCAACCAATCAGTTAATATTCATTAAAGATAACTTCATTACAAGATAACTTGCTGATCAGAATGAGTTCAGGTGAATGAATACACAAACTACAGACCTTTGTCAGTACAGAATACAGAGTAAATTTGAATTCAACACAAGTCCAGCTGCACTCCGACAACAGGAAGTGTTTGAACTGCTAGCAGCTGGTGAGCACAAGGAAAATAGTTAACAGTTCAAGGTTTTGTTAATGTATTTGTCTGGATAAATAAGAGTTTTGTTAGACTGCAGTGTAAACCAGAGTCTGAATCTGATCACCGTCTCACTTAACATTTATTGACAACAGAAACTAGTGGAGACTTTTAGTCTAACATAGAGGTTTTCAAACCTCCCAGTAACTCATTGTTCCCTTTCCTGTCTTTTTGGGTCTAACTTCTCTCCTCGTCTGCAACCTCTTTTCCTTTCCCATCTCTGCCATACCTTTCCTATACCGTCCCAGAGGGGTAGATGGGTGAGTTGAATGGGAGGTGTGGTTGGAGTGAGGTGAGGCAAAGATAGGGAGTGAGGTGAAAGAAACAGATGCAACTCAATTTGTACTCCTTCCTGGAGTTATAGCTCAGTTTAATCTAAACACACAGAGATGATACAGTATATTTATCAACGTCTCTGCTCCATTAAAAACACCAGAACTTGTCTGAGAATCATCAAAATTTTAAGTTTCCTTCAATATCAAAGTAATGTGGTGATGTACATCCATGGGTACATAACATTTTAAAAGTCAAGTCGTAGCCAGCAGCTGACTGACTCCATAAAAAAAACATCACCCAAATAGAAATAACACCATTGTGCCATTGCGTGCACATAATGCATTCAGGCACTCTTACATAACATAAAGAAAATACACTTGAAGTGTATAAATCCACCTTAAGTCGCTGCAACATGCATATAATCTAAGTGAAACTCAAGCTGCCGTGTGGCCTATGTGGACAGATGGATTGACTAAAATAGAAACGTCTCTGCTGCAGACACATGCGGGACATGCATGAAAAAAATGTAGACAGGCCAAACAAGACTGAACTGGATTTACTGTTTCAGGCACCAGGATGCTTTAGGTTTGTTCACATTTTAATGTCACATGACAGTCTCTGAGGTCACATGAAAGTCATGTGCAAGTCATTAGAGTCACATAATTAAAGTGTTTATGAACTGGTTTAAAGTGACGTCATCCTCTGCATGGACGCATCCAGTCCTTTTGAGTTAAGAGTGCAGAAATATTCAACAAATGGGTCATTTTAATAAAAGAGACTGACACCGATACTCTCTGGTATGTCCCCTGGTATGTACATATGATCTGTGTCTATAGATATGTGATCTGAATCAGGAAAGACTCATGTCAATGCAGGTGTAAATGTCATAAGATCCTTTAGACTACATTGTGAGCATGGTTCACATGGTGATCAGATCCTAGGAGGTGTTAGTGTTTGGACACATTCTTAAACAAAAGGTTTAGATTGAACAGGGTTTGTGCGGGAATCCTGAGGTTAAATTTAATACCATTTAATACCTTCTAAATATTTTTTAAAACCTGCTTCATAGTCATAGTCAAAAACTGGATCGATAAATGGGAGGACAACGCACTATTACTGCCAGTACCTTAGTTATTTACATTTAGTCATTTAGCTGATGCTTTTATCCAAAGCGACTTTCAGAGAAGATGCGATGGCTGCAGTGGAAGTTTGACCGGTTGGAGCGGTGTACTGGGCATACTAGCAGCACAGAAATTTGATATTAATGGCTGCTCTCCCATCAAGTTCTCAGTCAACTGAACACTGTAGATAGATCCATCTACATAATCTGAGTTACGCTACTTGATATCTGTTAAAGAAATGACACAATGCTTAAGAGTTCAGCACCACTCCACACATAACCATGTTCTCTAATGAAGACATCAAGTATACTTGACAAACAGTGTTCGATTGACATTTTTCTTTTGTCTTTTCACTGTAATTTTCAGTTAATGAAATCAAACTTTTTGTTTCAAGCTTGTTTCAAGTTTTACTCCAGCAATCAACCATGTACAGAACTTTTTAGTATTCAGTAACTTTGTACCGTCATACTAACCACAAACTTCTTGAGAATCATTACAAAGTTCCAGGTAAACAATACCACTGGCTGTGTGACAACCTGCCAATAAAAACACCACCCCCTCCTTGGACATACATTGATCTCATAAATGGCCTCTGTGAACTCTAAATGACAGAAATAGCGACGGAGACCTCGAATGCATGAACCACACAGAACAATCCTGAGTCCACCGCTGTGCGTTATGGAAAATAGTTCTACTGTACAGTCTATGTGATAAATTCTGGCGAACTTTTAACAAACAAACTTACAACGAATCACATGCTATTCTTTAAAAAAAACAAAAACCTCGCAATCAGACATTTAATACTTTTTAATACCCCACGGCCACCCTGTTTAAATACGCCCCACCCATCCAATAGTTTAAAAAAAGTGGTAGACCGACGGATATCGCCATCACTAAAACCACACAGCTAACCTGGCCAAAAATGCAAAATGGCCGTCCACTCAGCAGTGAAGAGATGTAATGGAAAATTTATATTATATGATTGTATAACACTGTGTGCTTTATAGTCTTCTTTGGTTTTACTCAGTACATTTGACTTAAAAATATTTCTCTTATTTATGCAAGTTGTTTGTAGCAGTAGTTGTTTGATGTATTAACTTGACCATGGTCATAAAACATTAGTGGCTATGATTCTATGTGTACTAGATGCAGTTTTTGAATTCTGAATTTCATTGTTGGCTTAAATAATACTAATTCATATCCTTGTGCTTGCAGTTGAAATACTTCCCTGCTGTCTGAGTGCTGCTGGACTTGTATTGCTTTTAAATTTGTGACATAAGTAAACAGGGTATTTAGTTGCTGTACACGTATTCTCAAGTACAAGAAGAAAATGATAAATTGTCTTCTATAAATAGAAATTAGCATAAGTATGCAGGGTCCATTATGAGACCCTATCTGTACATAAAACAGCCTGTGATCGGTTATCATTATCTGGACAACATATCCAGATACAGATCAAGATTGGGTCTTATGTTATGAGCTGGGTCTGTATTAGATCAGCTGATACCAGCCCTACAGAACATGACAGGAGCATCCTTAAGTAACAAACACATCACAGAGAGTGTAAACATCAGATTACCCTGTAAGTGTTGAATGGCTCCATGCTGGTGATGACTCCATCCTGGGCAGGACTGCTACTGTAGCAGCACTGAGAGGACGCATAGCTCTTGAACGCCTCACGAGCCACATCCTCTGACAGAGATGGGATGCTACAACACACAGAATCACATCATGAGTTAAACCAGAATGTTTTCTGAACGTACCTTTTCTCATCTAGCACAGAAACACAAGCATCCTGCTGGCTGCTGGATTGGGACAGGTAATGTCAGGTCTTACCTCCAGTCATCAGGTACTGGGCCAGGTTGGGGTGGGGCCACAGGCTGCGTGGGCACAGGAGGGGGCAGGAAACCTCCACCTGCAGCAACAACAAAAAAATTTAGTTGCTGCAACAACATGTATATTACATGAAAAGTAGTAGGTTGGACTCCTCTTACCTCCTCCTATCACAGTGCCTTCATAGCCAGGCACGTTGCCAAACATTTCAGCCGGAGGTGCACTGGGAGGGGGATACATGGGGGACACTGCAAAACAACAACAAGAGGTTCATATACTCCAAGAGTTTGAGGAGAAGACTGATGTCACTTGCATATTCATATGCGGAGGGCATGGTGGAGCTAGAGAAGGAGAGATTTAGATAAATAAGGAATGGAGAAGGAGTATCAGAGAGATGGTGGTATAGGAAAGGAAAGAAAGAGATATGAAAGGAAAAGAGGTGGTAGACACAGTGAGATGGTGGAGAGGAAAAAATGAGATAGAGAAAGTGACACAAAGGTGGTAGGAAAGAAGAAGAGGAGACGCAAAAGTACAAGAAGAAAAAAATGAGGTAAAGAAGGAGGATGATGAAGAAGAGAGAAGGTAGCGAAGGAGGCAGAAAAGGAATAGAGGTAGGAAAGGAGGGACTGAGATGAGAAGGTGGGCAGAGAAGATCACGTCACATTTTGCCGCATATTATCTCTCCCATGTTACACCCTAAATTACTCACATCATTAATTCAATAAATTACTTTATTTTAACGTTTTCTTCATATTTCTATTTTATTTTTAATGTCTGTATGTTTTAATAAAAACCTAATTACATTATGCACAGTCACTGTCGGGATGGTCCAGTGGAAGACAAGACCTAATCAATCTGGTGCCATTAAATAGATAAAACAAATCACATAATTAATTAATCAATAAAGCTGCAAACCTAATTAAGTTAATTAACTTTGGTTAAAACAGACTTCATTTAATACTAAAGTTCCAGAGAAGTCCTAACATCTTAGACTTAGGTTTAAACGCTAATTTCTGCAAAATTTAAATGGTCATCGAGAACCTAAAAACAGAATTAGTCTGAAGCATGTTTGTGTCTTTATGTTTGTGTCTGCGTGTGTGCAGGCGTGTAGACGTGCGTGTCAGCCCTAATCCTGTAGCAGCTGGTGGTGTGGTGGTCAGTTCAGTAACCCCTGTAATGTTGTGTTTTTTTATTCTTACCTGTGCTGTTCATCCTGTTGATCTTTGATCTGCTCGGTATTAATACATGTGAACAATCTCTTTGCGTTAGTTTCACACCACCGCTACCCCAAACAGCGAAAATAGGACAGGCGACTTCCGTTTGAAACTTCAAAATAAATGTCTAATTCGTAAATGACTTTTCAACTTTCCTACTTGTGATTTTTACTGTTTAGTTTTATCATCCAAAAAGAAGTTTCATACTTAAGATGTCTGATATATGAGAAATAAATACAGATTATAAATATCACTACATTTCTATTACTACCTAATGTCCAAAGTTAAAGTAGATACATTAGGAAAACTTAAATTAAGGTAGGTTCATGTCATAAATATTTAAAAGCGAGATGCAATTTTTTTACTAGTGCAAAATTTAAATCTGAAAGGTCTTCATCTTGCCCTTATCTGTGTAAACAAACAACATGTTATAGACTAACAAACACAAATAAAAGCTCAACCTACAATTAGGAGATTACATCAAACTAAATAAAATACATTTACAAAGTCAAAAGCAAAACATCAGTCAAAACTATTTAAAATTAAAGGTAAGAACTGGCAACTTCTCTCGCCTAGGATGTGCTTTAGCCTCCACACAACCCTGATAAGGATACATGGTTACAGAAAATGGATGGGATAGATGGTAAGCAATGTAAAATGTCATAGCAGAAAACATGTTTTGCTCAATTTGATTGATATGAAAATGGAAAAAATCTTCTCTGCCAACGGTTCTAGTGTAAATTAAATCTCCAAATCTCTAGAAAGATTATCATTACCCACACTGAACATTACAGTATAGTAATATTTGTTTTTATTTTCTTGGTTTGACAGATTATAACTCTGACAGTACTGGACCACCACCCTTCAATAAAGAATAATGAATCATCGTCTGAATTTTTAATAGTAGGCTTTTATTTTGAAAGACATGGACATAACCTTTGTTGACGGGACGTTTGGGTAACTTGACACCAGGCCTGCAGGAATGTGAGCCACGCCCATCTGCAATGAATTACAAAGCTGAGCTGCAAGGGTAGCGGTTCAAGTAAAAGTAGTAACACATGGGGTGGACAAAATACCATGAACACCTATAGACTGAACATTAGAGGATTCAGAGAACAATTAACGTGTGCTATTTATTGAACAGGTGTATGCAACATTTTGGGTTCTTGCAGCATTTCTGCAGCGTCCTATCGCTTCCTGCCCTGTCCTCATGGTGGGTTAACAGATTTTAGGTAAAGGAAAACTTTAATGTCAGGCCTGGGGCTGCTTGTCAGACATGTTCAGACACTCTGTGTCTCCTGAGGTGAAATATTTCTCAGGTCAACAGGAATTAGCTGCTCTACAGATTTTGGCAGCTGGTGTCATTTCACCAACCCCAGTCTACAGAAAATGGTTGGATACTTACTTAGGAAGATGTAAAAATACAAAATCTAGTCTTAAAGGCCCAGTGTGTAAGATTGTGGGCCTCTATTTTCAGGAGGGAGACATAAAATATAACAATTGTTACTATGTTTTTATGCATGTAAATAAGAATCTACTTACTTAAAAATTAGCACTATGTTTCTAGAGTAGCCCAGGATCTGGCACTGGAAAGTAACTAAATAAATTTGTTCAAGTACTAGGTGCCACTAAACCTACACACTGGACCTTTAAGTACAATTTTGACGTACTTTACCTTGTCCATTCCAGGCTCATAATTCTAAGTCTGTGGTATGTTGTATGTGCATGGATGTACATTTTCAACCTCTTCATTGTCAAAACATTAGAATCCATATTTAATAATGTAAAATTTGACATAGCTTGATTGCTTTCCCTTATATATGATGATGTTTTTTTTTTTTTGGTGGACATAAAGATCACACTTTAGAAATGTAGATGTTAGTGTATATAGGTGTATTTGTAATATTTTCATAATTTTCCAACACATTGATTAAGTGACAGTGATTGATGCCAACCTGCAAGTTGCCCTTTAAAGACTTTCTCAATCATGTTTATTTGAGCTTAATTCTGCAGACTACAACAGCTGAAAAAAAATGATTCTTACTTTCAGATATACTCCTTTGTGTCACATCTTTTTGAAAAGTTAAAATAAAAATTTTTCTTAAATTAAAGCATGGAGGCGTGCTGCTAGCTGTGACTCAGCAGTAAAGTGGCAGTGGCTCAGGAGGGTTGTCCAATAATCAGTTGGTTAGATCCCCTGGTTCTTCCAGTATGCATGCTGAAGTGTCCTTAAACAAGAAACTGAATCCAAAATTGCTCCCAAAGGCACCTTGCATGGCAGCTAATGCCATCAGCGTGTGAATGTGTGTAAATGAGAGTGTAAAAGCGCTTTCAGTGGATGGAAGACTAGAAAGGCGCTACATAAGTACAGTCCATTTACCATCTAACCATCAATCCGGTCAGTCCTAAACTTAAATATGGATATCCAAAATGAAATGCATGTTGAGGAGCCTTGAGTATTGTCTTCTATGTTTGTAATGCTATGTTTAATACATTTGTTTCTTGTCCTTATTATTGGCTTACTGTGGTGTTGCAAATGGAGCTGCTATGATACAAGAAATAGCCAGACCTAATCCGACAATAAAGTATTTTCATCATATCTGCACAGTAATTTTGCTTACCATGAACATTAAGCCAAATTAATGAAGGTTTTGAAACAGGATTTTGTCACAGGACTTGTTTCACGCTCTTATCGGATCCTGATGCTGCATTTTAAACAAGTGAACTCAACAGAATGATCAAATATTTCTGATCTTTAAGACTCCTGCCTAAAGTTCATGGTCTGTTAGAGGGGAGTTAGTGAATGGATTCAGGCAACATGCTTCAAAGCCTGGATGCAGTGTCAGGCATGCTATGTCAGGTCTGTGGGTGAGGTTCTCCACAATGGCCCAGAAGGCACTCACCCCCACTGAGGAGAATGCAGATTTTTAAGATGTTTTCACAGTGTTTTGTCATGGTGCAAATATAATATGCACATTGCACATCACTTTTATTCGCCAGGTATGTGAACACACATGAGAAATTTGACTCTGGTTTCAAACAAAAAAGGTAGACATAAACAAGAACAAAGACAAAGCAATGTACATGTAAAAAAGGTGAATAGGTAAATATATACATAAATATCTGGGTGTATGGACAAGGTTTTTTTCTTTTTGGTGCAATGGTGCATAGTGCAAGGATGGGATAATAAATATAATAAATATACAGTGTATGAATAAATAAATATGAATACAGTCGATATTTTACAGGTGATGTTGCATTTGAGTCTAGTTTTTAGCTGTTAATTACAGAGACAGCCTGAGGAATTATAACATTTAATATTTTAGGTTGCATTTGTAATTATCTTTAACAAACAGTACAATCAAGACTAATTATATTGCATGATGTTTTCATTAAATCACAGAGACAAAAGAGTGATTCACAAGCCTCAATATCATAAACTGAAGATAAAATAAGAAACATAATCAGGGGGATTTCATATCTCATTTATCTATTTAAAAAAACAACTATTGGAACATTAATAATTAATCAAATGTTTACACTTGAAGTTTAGTTACAGTCACTTCAGAAGTCCAGAAGAAGTTGTATGGGTGCAGAGTGTTTGCAGAAGTGAAGTGTTTCACTTTTCTCAGTTTGTGTATAAATGCAGACCAGCAACGTAGGAAAGCGCTTCATGTTTGTCAGTCTGTTACATGCTCACTGCATTTATTATTATATTGTAATCAGAGACTCACTTTAGAACCTGTAAACATGAGTTAGACTTTTAACTAGAAGCAATGAGTTGAATGAATGTCCTGCTACCTGGTCCATAACACAAAGTTTATTTGTATTGTCTAAATTTAGATTTTTGAAATGTCCTTTTAATTTGTTTTTTTAAATCACTGTTGTAACTTTAGCAGATGTCATCCAGCCAGCAGGGGGAGTGAGAGTCTCACACACACTTACACACACACTGCTGGCAGGGTCTTCAGTTTACATTCCTTCTTGGCAGTGTGTGTGTGTGTGTGTGTGTGTGTGTGTGTGTGTGTGTGTGTGTGTGTGTGTGTGTGTGTGTGTGTGTGTGTGTGTGAATTAAGAGGTAGAGTTACAGTGCTCAGTGCTGAGGGTTTTACACTGAACCAGGGACAGACAGAGAGGAAACTGTGCAGGTTAAATAAACAAAGGGGGGTGTTTGATTTTTTGTGTTCTCTGCTCTGCCTCTGTAAATCAAACGCACCTCAAAGGAGCTGAAATGTTTGAAATGTAATTTAGAGTAATGTTCAGCTCAGTCACAGTGTATTCAGACACAGATACACCACAACGTGTTTCTCTGAAGCTTTCAGGTTTCTTTACAGCTTGTATACATATATTAGCAGTATACAGTATTTACTTATGTTATCATGCTTTTTACTGTTTTTTCTTAATGTTTTTAAATGTTTTTTAAAGAAAAATGACATGGCAGTATCTTTATGTGAAGAAGGCCTGAGCACAGGATCT
This sequence comes from Collichthys lucidus, assembly GCA_004119915.2. Classification (NCBI taxonomy): domain Eukaryota; kingdom Metazoa; phylum Chordata; class Actinopteri; family Sciaenidae; genus Collichthys; species Collichthys lucidus. The sequence goes on from CM014082.1 coordinate 8,000,250, forward strand.
TGTGTCTTGTGTTAAACCTGAATTAAGGTGGCATTCACACCTGAAGTTTGGTTTATTTGGTGCGGATCAAGAATGCAAAAAATAAATAAATACATTGTCGCTTTTGGTTCTGGTCTGATTCGTGTTCACCATAAACTGTATAAAAGAAGTGGTAGTGGCTTCTGAATCTGTGAAATGAATCCAGTGCCCAAGTACCTTAAACGTGCATTCTTTTCAATGGCCAGAAGGGGGCGACTACACTGGTGGCAAAAAGAAGTAAGAAGTCTATAAGAACATGACCCGACTTTTCACTTGATGTTGGAGCCATATTGAATCCTGGAGGTATAATTAGAAAATATATAAACTTGGTTTCAGTTAATTGTGGTATTTTTATTCATAAAAGAAATTATTATGAAGGAAATTATCTAAGCTATCCTAGTTTAAAGTTTATAAAGGTGAGTAATGTTTATTTTATTTCAACCTGATGGTGACGTCTGTAATGCGCCTCCCACAGACAGGTGGCTATTTAATTTTATCAATGAATGTTTTGGAGTTGTTATGGGCGGAGTGTTAAAGTTTTCCGACCACACACTCATGGCGAAATGTTTTTGGACCTTGCTTGTTAAGTTACTCGTTTAATTTTGTTTTAGAAGTTTTGAAAGTCAACCGGAGATTTATGTTTAATAAATGACTTGGATGAGCGTCGTCTCCGCGCGTGCTTACTAAAACGTGTGTCGGTAACTCTGCACCCCTCAACTGCCTCAAAGAGGAAAAATGAAAGGATTAGGCAGTAAACTTGATCTTTAAGCCCTGTAAACATTTCGAGTTTATAGTATGGATTAGTTAGTTAGTTAAAAGTCTTCTTCAATATAGCATGATGTTTGTTTCGTAAATGGTGGTCCCATTTTCAGCGAAATAGACAACAAGCAGGGTATGTTTATCAGGCAAAGGATAAAGGTGTATTCATGCCTATCCATGGAATCTAAAAGAATTTAAAAAGCCGTGAACTTGTTTTGTTTTTTACCCTGTGGTACCATGTGTCACTCACTTTATATAAATATACACTATTGCCTAGACAGATGCAGATTGTTTACTAAGTTCAGAGTTTTTGAATTTATGCTAAATTCACATATCGTATAAAACAAAATCCTATGGTTGGTCCACTTAGCTTTTACACAATTAATAGAAGAGACCACTTACATTACATTACATTACATTACATTACATTACATTACATTGCATTTAGCAGACGCTTTTATCCAAAGCGACTTACAGAGGAGGACATAAGCTGAGAAAGGTGTAAAGTAGCACAGAATAGTTGTTAGTTTTGTTAGTTTTGTAAGGCAGGGAAGCATTCTCGAAACAGAAAGGTTTTTAGAAGTGTTTTAAAGGTCGAAAGGGATGTTGCTGTTCTTGTAGCCGTTGGTAGGTCATTCCACCATTTGGGGACGACCACAGAAAACAGTTTAGAGTGACCTCGCTTTGCGTGAGGCGAAGGTACGACTAGACGGTTTGTATGAGCGGAGCGTAACGCCCTGGTCGGGACGTGAGCCTACTTATGCTAATCTGATAGACGGAAGCTTGTTAACACCAACATGGAGGGCCTACTTGGAAACAAGTATGTTACTGAGCTAAATAAAGCCACCAGAAGAGCAATGAGCTGTTGTAATGTCAGCTGCAGACATGGACTCATTTGGGTATAATGTCCAGCTGAATGTCTATTACAGTCCATATCCTGTAATTTCCCAGTGGTTAAAATGCCGTCTGGAGCGATGAGTTAAATAAATTACAGGGGAGCAAAGTGAGGATTTTATTCCCCACCTCCCCATGGTAATTTTAATCCCATCTGAATGGGGCTTTTGTTACCTGTTATCCCTAAGATAAAACACTAGGATAGTTCTCCACTACCAGTATTGTGGTCTTATTGGATTAAAGGAAATTAAACCTGAATGAGCTACTTGTATTTATTGTGTTACATATTTCAAGTGGTTTCCTAACAAGTGAAACAAGTGGTAATGTTTTCATTTTATCTGCCAGTTTTGCAGCCAAATTTTCATCATGTCACTTGTACAGACCAGTCACACAGTCCATGTGGTTTAAATTTCTTTAGCTGCCCACGTGTATATGTGTTAGCCACAAGCTAATGACCCACATTAGCCCAAAGCTGCTACCTGTAACTCATTTTCAACAAAATCAGCACAAGATGCTTGTACTTCAGCAACAGAAGAAGAGGCAGGTTGAGCATGTCCAACAATGCTAAAAATGTGTGTCATCAGCCAAATTTTCTTCACAACTTTTACACCTCGGAGATAAAACACTGAGGATGTTTCTATTCCCAACAAATTCAGAAGGGAGCTGAACCCACAACTCTGAGCCTCTGCTCCTCCTCCACTAAGAGGATGTTTACACATCACTTTGTGTGTGTGTGTGTGTGTGTGTGTGTGTGTGTGTGTGTGTGTGTGTGTGTGTGTGTGTGTGTGTGTGTGTGTGTGTGTGTCATCCGGGTTGAGCAGAGTCATGCATTTTTTCCATTACCCTCATCAAATCAATGTTAAGCACTCTTCGTCCATCTACTGTCCCTGTACAACCACAGTGTGCATGTGTCACCAAAATGCCAGATCAATAAGCAGATAGGATATTTGATCGGTAAAAACTGGGACAACCAGTCTGCCACATGTGATTTTCAGATAAACTGCTGCTGGTTCAAACCAGTTTATTGTTATTTCACAGCAGCTGAGCTATAAGATTAGGTTTGATGACTTTGTTGATCTTCTGACTTTTCCTCTTGTAACACCGATAGGTTAATGTTTGTGGCTCTGAGAAAACAACTTTAAAAACAAGGACAGGATTGTTTGCCATAACATTTTATAGAGACACTTACGCCCCCCTCAGGATGATTGTAATAACTTTTCATCTGGTGTCATTATCATACACAATATGAATATGGACATAGTATCTGTAATGTCACCCACAGGTTTCTGAAGAGCTGTATGTGAAGCTTACAGTGTGGTGGCTCTGGCCGTCTCCACCGTGCCAGTCTTGCCTCCGCTGCCTCCTAACTAACCCAAAAATGGGCAAAGACATGGATCATCAGTGGACCTGAGACAGGATGAATAAAGCTAGGGTACTCACTAATAACTAACTTTAAGTCTTAATATAATTTGAACAGGTGAGTTCTATAAAAAATCCACCCTTTGTACAGTCCCCCCCCCCCTATGACAGTAGGAATAATTAAACAAACACACAACAAATTTATGCCTTCAATTTCCATAGGGTCCACTATTGCTATAACATACTCCGTAATATCACTGCTGGTGTGAGAACGCAAAATTGTCACCATAGACACCAGATAAAAAAAATGCAAATACACTGTGAAACACAGGCACCTGGTATTGTGCAAAACATATTTGGCAAGTGCTTGGATGTTATACGATCATTTATATGCAAAAGTCCTGCATTGTAGGTGTAATACTTGAAAAACTAATGACAAGTTATACTTTGTGCTTCATGCTAGTTTGAGCTAAATTAAGATTGTGAATATGGTAAACATTACATGTTAGCATCGTTACTCTGGGTCGGTTAGTATGCTGATGTACCTCAAAGCACTGTACCTTTAATACAGTCTAACAGAGCCACTAGCATGCCTGCACACTCTTACTCAAAACTAAGGGCCAATAAGACAGCTGACAGGGTTTGTATCCAGCCTGGGAGTCTAAGGCTAAGGGCAGAAAAGTTCCGAAAGTCCCATCCATCAGCCAAACGCTCGGCCTGTTTTCTGTCAACCTCACAGAGGTGTCAACACACAACCCCGTCGTCGTGACGACCGCTCAGTAAACCGCCTCTTCTTCCACTGTGGCTAATGGACCACATGTCACCATGGCAACGGTAAACATGTGAAGGGGGAACACAGAGATTTGATCCCTGCTGCTCCTGCAGAAAAAATATTTCAACAACAACAACAACAAATTAGTAATTTTACATTAAATGAAACAATTTGAATAATAAATAAATAATTAAAATGAATAAAATGAAGGGCAATTTACTTAATAATTAATTATCACTATGTTTGTAGTTTGTAGGCTGGACATAGGCAGTATACAATCAACCTAACAGAAGTTAAAGGTCAGTGTGTAAGATTTAGCAGGGTTACAGAATAAAATATTCAATAATGTTTTAATTAGTGTATAATTATCTGAATATAAGCATATTTATGTTTCTGTTACCTTAGAATGAGTCTTTTATATTTACTGATGCCGCAGGTCTTCATCCACTGAGTTCACCATGTTGAACTTCCTCCATTTCTACAGTAGCCCAGAACAGACAAACGAACAAACCCTGACCCCAGGCATTTTTTTTTCTTTTTTGGATTTGGCCCATTTCCTAATGGTTGGCATCGGGATGGCCCTGATCTATCGGAAAATTGGGAAGCTTGCAGCTAATAAGGAATCCCCGAAGCTGTTGGCTGTCATCACACACCATTGCAGTGCTGTTGCTGACCAGGTGAAAGTGCTACATCAGAAGGTGACACAGATTGAGAAACTGTTACGTGACACCGCAGTCCGGTCTGGGGAGGCTTGACCAGATCTGTGATCAATCTGTGGATACCCCCCGACACTTGGATACCATCATTAACATGTTTCCGGGACTAGGTAGAAACTGCATTTACTTGTCCATGCTATTCTCTTCTCCCAGAGGTCTTTCATTGCAGTTTACTTTGTTTTGTCTATGCTCCATCGCACTGGACACTCCAAGGACACACAGCTGTGCAAACAACAGCTCATCATCAACAAAAAGAACATCATATCAATTTGGCAAGGCTGACTCCACGTATCGTGATCTCTCTGCCCTGTCCCTAGTCATACTGCCTGGGTTGTAACATGTTTCTCCTCTTTCCCTATCTTATCTTATTTCGCGGCCACCATAGCTTTTTCTTCACACTTTGAGCGTGGAGGGTGAGTAGAGGGGGCTGCAATTCGCAACTACACCACTAGATGCCACTATATCCTACACACTGGTCCTTTGAAAAAAGCTGCTTCTCATAACAACTGACACCAGCTTGTTTTCAATGTTATTACAAAGACTATAGTTTGTACTGTCTGGTAAACACTCAGAGACAACACAAAAAAAAAGAAAAAATCTGACACGTCTAGTTGCAATTGGACAATCACTGTTCCCTGAGCTCTCAGTTGTAGATCTTAAAAATAAAAAAATGTATAGAAAATGAATGAAAGTAATCAAATGAATTGAAATGAAAACCATATTTATATCATATTGGTCTGTAAAACATGATTTTGAGAGGACTGTTCCTTTAAGACTTTATTCTGCACAGTGTTGAACTGAACACAGTAGAAACCTCAAGAGAAGAGCACAGTGGACACATTGGAAACTACAGGACATCCAGAACAGTCAACTGTTCACAAACACACACTAACACACAGACACGTATCCAATCTTTAACCCTACAGTGAAGAACCACAGTCAGTTTTTTTCTATTTAGGTCACCTGGAGGAAAAGTCACAAAAATGTTGAAACCAAATGGTCAAAAAGAGGAAATTTTGTATTAATGTTGTCACAGTGGTCACAACGACGTACGTACAGCACATAACTGTCCGCTGACTCTGTACGCAACAGGTCATTTTTGTTGTCGACTCGCTGAGCGCGAGAATCACTGCAGACGTCATCGTCCACAATATCACAACCAGAGCGAACTTCAACAAAGTCATAGAAAGTGGTGGACACATGTCTTCAGAGGACAGCCAGGTCGTGGCAGCTCTTGGACCGCACCTTGACCGCCATGCGTTGGTTGTTGCGTGCTACCAGACGGTCCAGGAAGCGGCGAGCCTTCTGGGTAACGCTCTCTTTGCGTTTGTAGATGGAGCGTCGGCGCTCTACGACTTCTCTGCCATCCCGACGAAGGCGGATCTGTCGGACCACGCCCTCGAACAGCTCAGACACATTGTGCTGCAGAGACGCCGAAGTCTCAATGAACTTGCAGTCAAACACTACCGCACATGCTCGGCCCTCTGGGAAAAAAAGACACACACACATAAGGAATACATTTTCTATCAGCATTAGCATCTCATATCCATATCCCCTGTGACCCTTAACCCCACCTTCCACAGCGACTTCTCTGGACCGGACTAGGTCGCTCTTGTTGCCCACGAGGATGATGGGAAGGTTTTCAGCCTGTCGGGCACGTCGCAGCGTGATACGGAGCTCAGAGGCAGAATCGAAGCTGGAGCGGTCGGTGACAGAGTAAACGATGACATAAGCACTCCCAACTTTCAGACAGTCGTCCTGAGAGGAACTGTCCTCTCCCTCCGGACAGGAAGAGAGACATGATGAGAAGAGGAGGTGGAAATATTAATCTGAATATTCTACTATCTGCTATCTAACACCTCAGCCTTATTCATTTGTTGCTCTGTCAGAGCTTTAAAGAAAGGCCTCTCTGTGGTGAACCTACAGACAATATAAAATATGGACGTCATATCTGTGACGTCACCCTCAGGTTTCTTAAGAGCCATTGTAAAGCTCGGTGTGGTGGCTCCGGCTGCCGCCATTTTGGCAGTCCTAGCTCTGCCGCCCGGCTAATCCGAAAATGGGCAAAGATGTGAAGCCTGGGTGGAGATGAGGTGGGCTGACCATGTCACACATGCTTTGGTGAACCAGTGGAAGGCTTTTATTGTGAAGGAGCAACAGGAAGTTTGTTAGATACCGCCATTTCAACACTTTTTTGTCAGTGTTAAGCTGACCACTTGAGGCTGGCTGCAGAAGTCAGTCTCCATAAGCCATCATATTAAAATGTCCAGCTTCAACAGAAGAAATAAACATGTTTACAGCCTGGTACAAAAAAATGTTTTGGTCTCTGTAGTTAATTTCCCTGTTCATGACAACTGTACTGAGGGTAAATTTTTTATAAAACTCACCTGTTCAAGTTATATTAAGACTTAAATTTATGCAAAATTAATGGCATGGCCCAAATGTCATAACAGATGGCTTTAAAGCAACCAGGCACAACTTTGCCAATATTGAAATTAGCCACATATTTTATAGCTTCAAAATGGTGCTTCAGAAACCTACAGGTGACATCACTTAGGCTCTGTCCATTCTTACTGTCATTGATGTTGGTGTTGTGATCCACTTGTTTGGAAATTAAACATTTGTAATTTGTAATCCAATTTAAAATAACAAGGTTTCTTGGTAAATGACATCTTGTGATCTCAAAATAATTTGTAGATTATCTGTACCAGTTTATCGTTCTCCCAGGTATCCATAACGATGAGTGTGGTTTTCTCTCCATCTACTGTCAGTGTCCGCTCGTATGTATCCTCTGTAGCAAACAATAAATACAAACGATAATCAACAAGACTTAGGCTTATAGCAATGCTTTGAGCTAAATTATAATGTCAGCATGCAATGGAGAGTTCAGTGCATTGTCAAGGACACCTCGGCAGTGCCCAGGAGGTGAACTGGCACTTCTCCAGCTACCAGTCCACACTCAGAGCCACTCACTTGTTCCCAAGCCAAGTCCCTATGGACTAAGCTACTGTCCAATAGTTGTTGAGATATTTCAAACTGAAGGAGTAGACCAACCGACTAACATATTCATCCCTAGTGCCACGAGGAGAGCAGGCTAAAATCAATAAACAAAATGGAGGACCAACAACAAATGTGTTATATACATAAGTGATAACACAGTTAATAACCTGAAACAAACAGGAGCATTAGGACTGAGCAAACAACAACAAGATCAATAAAAACAAAAGTGAAAACTAGCAGCAGACAGGCTGTGACCCCTCACACCATGTCAGACTATCAAGGATCAATACAGGTTGTCAATCATGGCCTCGGAGCAATCAACACGTGACACAGGAGCTAATCGATGGATGTTGGGTCAGTCAAGGTTGCGATCATAACAAAGTCAGAGACAGAAACCAAGCACAGATTTGTTGAGGACAAGTCAAAGCTACATCATTGAAGGGGTTCTCACATGATTGTGTCTGTCACTTCTATAAAGTTGTTGAGACTTGAGAGAGGAAATCTGTGCAGCAAAGGTCACTGGCAGAGTAACACTAACCATGATCAGTAAACTGATCTTAATGTGGAAAATCAGAAGTGTGATGAGCGCCTTGGTAGCTGAATGGTTCCAGTGACTGGCTACATGGCCGACTACCCCTCTTCGTTTTCTTTATCACTATCACCATCACCATCACCATCAAATAAAGGCCCTTAGTGAAGTGATCACTCGTGATTAAGACTCCAGTGTGTAGAATTTGGTGGCATCTATTGTTTAAAATAATTGCAATCGTCTGAATACCCCTCACTTCATCAGCCCCTTGCAAGAGTGTTTGAGAAACTAAGGTGCAACGAAACTTACGAAAACCTCTGTGGGGTTTCTAAGGAATCAGAACCAACCAGACCAGGTTTAGGGAATTTTCAAAGCTGTAGCTAGTTTGTTTTAGTCCAAATCGGTGGTTCATCCTTTCCTTTCTAGGATAACGGAAAAACAACAGTGGCCAGAAAATCTGTGAAAAACATGAAAGGTCCTATCTAGAGCCAGGGTTTGGTTTGTTTGTTCTGGGCTATTGTAGAAACCAAAGAGTAAAAATAACAAATCACTGTTTTATTGAAGGGGTTGTAAAGCAGTATCCATCTACATGGTGACATGAGCCACTATGAGCTACTAGATCAAGTGAGTGTGTTGAACTAAGCAAAAGTATTTTATTGCCATAACGTTTTAAAAAACGATTAAATAGACTAATTAGACGACATCCCACCTCCAGGTTGTTCATCTTTCTCTGTGATCCCAGCAAAGATTCCTGCGAGGCTAGTCTTTCCGACACCATGGTCGCCTAGCAGCACCACTCTGTGAACACAGTCCGAGTCGCTCTGCGAGTCGTCCTCCGAGTCTGAACTCCACTGGGCACGGTAGTGGAGTGACTTGTCTCCAGGATGGTAGGATGCCGACTGTCCCAGAGGAGGGTGGCTGCGCTGGGTGCGGGGCTTATCCGGATCGGTCTGGGCGCTGGGGCTGGTCAACTGAGGATCTCGAGTCCAAGACGAGTGCTGGCAGAATTTGGCGGGAGGAATCGGCGTGCTGCCCCGCCGCCGCAGGGGCTGCTTTTCTCTCTGGGTGTTGAGGGTCATGTTGCTATGGTAACGGCATCAGGACAGGACAGGCCTGAGGAAGGACAAAGGAGGATTTTAGAGTAAAGTCTGGTCTTCAGTGTTCAGTGGTCAGTTTTTGATTTTCAGTAAAGACAACTTTGCCGATATGCCAACCGTAACTTCTCACCTTGTTGCAGTGATGTAGGAGTGTACTACAGGGTGTGGTTGGTACACTTTGACATCACTGGGTATGGTTGCAGGTACAGAAGCCTGAAAACTGTATGCAGCCATTTTGGTCTTATATTTTATGACAAGACTTCCTGTTTAAACAAGGTTTAAATAAGATTTTTTGCTTGATTTAGGGTCAAAATATGCTGACCTTCATAACGTGTGTCCAGTGAGATTCTGGCGTTTGACGGAAGAAGTTAGAAGGGGAAAAGTTTATTTTTTTCATCGCTGCATTCCCTGAGTTCTTAAACTTTACTCTCTGATCCAACAGGGACAAGCTTAACGAAGTATATCAGACAGGATGAAAATACCAGGATGGAAAACATGTAGTATGACTGTTTACATTCTGATGTAGCAGGATCATGTACTGCTCTTCATTCTACTGCATACATCACACAAACTATGCTCTGTTCTGTGTTTTGCTTATGTGAAACTGATATTATTCTTTAGGGAGGAACCTAAGATCTCACTTCTGGAAGATATAACAAATGATATGATGAGAACTTTTTTATCACAGAGCTTCTGCTGCCTGGAATATACCAACATCAAACCGATCAAATGCAGATTTTCTATTAAAAAGTTACTAAAACAAAAATGTGTTTGGTTTATTTTGTTTGGTTGGTGACTCTTTGTTTTTGTCTCTATTACTCTATTACAGGTTATTGTTAGTCATTTATTTTATGAGTAGAGTCATTTCTCTTATTTATATTTGGCTTATATTGCAGTTTCTTGTCTTTATGAATACTGTGTGATTTTAAATTGTTGTTTTATTGTTGTTGTTGTTTTTGTGTGGACCCCAGGAAGACTAGCAACCACATTTGTGGTAAATACAATAATAAAGAATAAAAAAATAACTATTAACTATTCCTGTACTAGCTAGCTGATGAAGCACTGACTCATGCTGTGGCGCCAGCTATGTTTAAGTTCAGAGTGTGGGAGTCACGCTATAAAACTATAAAAATGCAGATAGTCACTCCTTAAAAAGATTTGTCTGGGGGTGTTGTTTAGCCCAGTCGGTAGAGCAACTGCCCCATGTACAAAGGCTCAGTCCTTGCCACAGGGTTCGAATCCATTCGAATCGGCCCTTAAAGCTTGAAAAGGAAAGGAAAGATATAGACCGCGAAGACTGATGACAGTAGAGCCAAAGGAATTTATTTCCGATATTTACATTGGGAGCACATTTCCTGTCACAGACTACATGCCTTTAAATCTGATCTGATGATGATACTGAGCAGTATGTGTTGTAAAGCTACTTGACAAAGGAACAGTGTGATTTCATGGTAGTTTACACATACTGCATACCTTCAGTCTCTTACAATGAACGGTATAACCTGGGATCAGTTGAAATTCATACAAAATTTAGCAACCAATGTTTAAAAAGACAATTTAATACAATCTACCACCCGTCAAACTCGAGTCTCAGGTCAAGTCCTGGTTACGAGAAACTAAACGTACCCATGTACCCAGACCATTAGCATGCATAAAAGAGCACAGACACACAAACAAACCCACTACAATAAATAATTCAAGTATTTGAAGGTACTGTGTACGACAGTCAGTGACGGAGAGCTTGAATCTTGAGACAAAATTCTTCAAAATTTCTTTTAATCGCACGTAATTCTGTTCTAAATTTTCTGCGTATTTATCTACAGTAAACTACAAGCAACAGTCAGCAGGTCAAAGGTCACAGGTCTCTTAGGTAAAATGTCACCCATTAGTTTAAATCCATCAGTGAACTGCAGAAACAGAAACCAGAAAGCAAAGAAAGCACAAGAAATGTACATGACAAATGTCTGAAAACCACATCTTCCTATATTGTCATCACATGTAAAATATCCAAAGACATGTGTGATATTAAATGTGAAATCGATGTTTTTGCATGTAAAATATATAATATATATATATCTAGCAAAAATGTATGTACAGTACATAAAGTGTGTATTTGTTTTTGGACATTTCATGAATCAAAAATAATAAATAATGTATGAAAACAAAAAGTTTTGTTGTTGTAAGGAACAGCTGAGGAATTTAAAGAAATAAAAATACCAGCAGAAAATAACATGCAATAGATGGAGTAACTTACCGTGCACCCCATGAACAGCCTTTTTTTCCGTCCAGCCTCAGTGAACAACAGTACTGAACTGAACCCTGTCGCTCTCTGTCTCTGTCAGTGTAACAGTACCCTGGTGCCACAGTAACCCGTCTGGAAAAAAAAAAAGTTCCACAACAGCGTTAAAAATTCATCAGTGGAATCACAGAGTTATCTCCCTCCTTGTGTGTGTGTGTGTGTGTGTGTGTGTGTGTGTGTGTGTGTGTGTGTGTGTGTGTGTGTGTGTGTGTGTGTGTGTGTGTGTGTGTGTCAGTGACAGCAGAGGAGAAACAGATAACTGAGGAGGGAGTGTGTGTGCGTGTGTGTGTGTGTGTGTGTGTGTGTGTGTGTGTGTGTGTGTGTGTGTGTGTGTGTGTGTGTGTGTGTGTGGGGGTGTGTGTTTTATCAGTGTGGAGGGTGAGTTGGTTTAGGAAACATACTGGTCACTTCCGGTTTGACCCAGAGGAGACAGCTTGGTGTCATGAGACTGTTCAGTCAGGATACAATACTTACTACAAAAATACTACACATAAAATGCATCAGAAACATAATGAAAATGTTTGTCAAACTTTTGGATGAACCTTATAGTCATCAACAGAAACCCCCAAAATACAGAAAAAGACATGAACCGGATAAAAGCTTTAAATATATATTAAATATTGTGCCTGTTTACTAACTAAGTGATGAGAATAAGAAGAGATACTGATACTAGTTATCAGAGTATAACTGGCTAAAAAAAAGTAAACTAATTACTAAATGAGGTACAGGCTGATGAGGTACCACTATTTGGGGTTTACTAACTAGCAGACAAAGCACTACTTAACTAACCAGCAGTTTACTATCTAACTAATAAAGAGCTGACAAAGGACTAATTCAGTTTACCCAAATAGCTAATGAAGGACTGACTGATAAAGATACTAGTTTATCTGACGAAGGACTAACTGGCAAAAATACCGGTTTACTAACTATGGTGGACTATTGGATGAAGATACCACTTTACTAGCTAGCTAGCTGATATAGGACTGCTGAAAAAGAAAGCTTATCTGACAAAGGATAATGTTAACTGACAAAACCAGTTTACTAACTAGCCAGCTGACAAGAACACATTTACTAACAAGCTATCTAATGAAGAACCCGTTTACCAACTAATCAGAGCTAACTAAGAATAATACCAATGTACTAGCTAGCTGATGGATCACCAGTTTACTCAGTTGACTCAGTTGACTTAGTTGACTCAGGACTAACTGACATAAATACTAGTTTTCTAATTAGTTACCTAAGAGACCAGTTTACTAACTAGCTATCTGACACAGATGCATTTACAAACTAGTAGAAGGACTAATTGCTAAAGATAGCAGTTTACTAACTAGTAAGCTGATGAAAGACCATAGACTGTATAAAACAGGGATTTAGTATCTGTGACGTCACCCTCGGGTTTCTAAAGAGAAGCTCAGAGTGTGGCGGCTCTGGCATCACCATCGTGGCAGTCCTGCCTTTGCAGCCTCCCGGCTAATTGAAAAATGGGCAAAGATATAGATCAGATGAGGACTGAATTACAACTGGTAGCTCAAACAAGATACCTGTACTGGGTCCCACCTGTCAATAAAAGCATCCATGCTCTTCTGCATAGCTTTAAGCCTTAATATTATTTGAACAGGTGATTTCTATAAAAAATCACCTCCAGTACAGTTCTCATGAACGAGGAAATTATCTATAGAGACCCAAACAGTTTTTTGTACCGGACAGTAAACATGTTATTTCTGCTGTGACGTTAGACATTTTAACATGGGGGCTTACGGAGACTGACTCGTTCTGTAGCCAGCCTCAAGTGGATGTTTGAGGAACTGCAGTTTTTGGCTTCACTTCACAGCAATGGAGGTTGCCTTGGGCAGGTTCAAAAGTTTGAAATGGTTGAAGGCTTATCAGATTGGAAGGGTCCAATGCCAGTGAATGTTACTGTAGTCAATGCTGGGTGTTCTTGGAATATGACCCATACTAGGGACTAAAAGTCAGGATATCTCAGCCTCTGCTGCACAGAACCTTGTTTTAATGTAATATAATGGAAGTGACATACTGGCCCTGGATCTGTAATATGAAGCCCCGATTCCCCAAAAGTTAGTCAAAAGGATAACATAGGATAACATAACTTGGATTTATCATAGTAGACTATTTTCATTCTGTGATTCTTAACTTGTCATATTTTTTTCTGGCAGAAATTGTTTTTCACAGTTTCCACGAGTTGAAATGGAAAATTAGATTAAAGAGAAACACACATTACTTCCTCTTTGTCAGAGTGAGTGCTCTGACTGAAACTCAACACATCGCAGCTGTTTAGACTTTAACCACCCCCTCAGTTTAAAAGTTTAAATTTTAAGAGGAGGAGTTTCCTCCCACATCGCCATCACTTCATCCAATCCAGTGAGCCTTTCAGTTACCAGCACAGAAGCCAATCACAGATCATCAACCTTTTTATCAGCACAACCAGCTTCTGCTAGCTCCACCACCAGCAGTTCCATCACTCCCTCTGCAGGCGGACTGATAGTAGTGACTGAAAGCTGAATTTTTCTGTCACCATGAGAGTAACTGACTTTTCACTGCCTCCTCGATCTTTGTTTGAATCACTAGTAACCTCACAAACAAATATCACAAACTGATAAGCTGCTTGGCCTGTAGGCAAAGCTCAGTTACTGCTGTAGGTATTTAGCTGGACCTTCTTACATTTGGATTATGTAAGAAACAGTAGGATGGTGTAAGAAACACCATCGGATATTCAATGTTTTGGTCCTGTAATCGTCTGTACAGTACACTCGTGGCTGCTGCATGTATATTATGTATGCAGGTTACCTCGAAACAAAAATTAAAACAAGAATCTGTGCAAATGTTTGATGTAATCGTAGTTGTAGTATGTAGACAGGTTTACAACTTTCTATTCTACATAATATAAACATATAAACATAATTAAAAGTCAGTGAGCATTCATACTAAAATATGAGTCTTTTATCCTCACATATACAGTTCATTGCTTTATTTCTCTGTAAAGTGACACATCATATTGCTCCTTTTAGCTGGAGGAACTGTTTGAGGAACGCTGAGAGAAGAGTGATGCATGCCAGGATACGTTTGGCTGCTGACCACCGAGGACGTCAATTTGATCCTGATCGACAGATGGAGGAGGAGGAGCAGGAGCAGAAGGAGCAGGAGCAGGAGGAGCAGGAGCAGGAGCAGGAGGAGCAGGAGCAGGAACAGGAGCAGCAGCAGGAGGAGTGGCTGGAGTGGAGGACTTCACTGTAAAATTAATTACATAATAAATGAACAATGAAAATCATGTGAAGTAAATTTCAAAATAAACACATCACCTTATTTTAAGCATTTTTGATTTGTTTCTCACCTTTGGGAGGTCTTATTCACATTCACTGCTGCAGGAAAGAAACAAAATATCTACATCAAGCTTCAGCAACCTAAAAACTGATTTCTACCTAAAAACTGATTTCAGAATTTGGATTTTCAATGTTTTGTTAGATCTCTAAATAGCAAAGGTTCAGTTTCAGTAATACACACGTAGTTAATCTTGTGCCAACAGGTGGAGCTGCTGCTAACTGACCTCATGGTCTCTGAACAGGCTTTAAACTATTCAACATCTCTGACACTTTGATTGCTTTCAGTGTTTCTCTTTCTTCATTTCCTTTCGGCACTTCCAATACAACTGATGCCTCAACTTTTTTCAGTGCTTTCAGTTCAACCAACAATTCAGCTTCAAATGCCTTTTCAACTCCTTTCAGGGGTTGCACGATAACAGACTCAGTACACACATTTCATCTGCAACTTCTCTCAGTGCTAATTTGACAAAACAATTTTAGTTCTTTTCGGCACTTTGACTTCAGCTGAATATTCAGTAACACCCACCTGTGCTGGCAGGAGCAGCTGTTGAAACCTCTGGGTCTGATCCTGATGTTTCTGCAAGTTCCTCTTCAGGTTCTGCTCTGGGTTCTACTCCAAGTTTGTCTCCTGAATCTGCTTTCACCTCGAGAAATACTCGGTCCAGCATGCGGTCCATCACCTGGTCGGCATGGTCTTGTTCAGTTCTGATGGTCAGGACAGAAGTAATTCAGCCCATTGAGAACTTCAGCTCTGTGAAGTTTCTGAGTAATCACAACCTACAGAGGCAACAAAACTCTGAATCACCCCATATAGCTCTGTTCGGTGTACCAGTATCAAAATTACTTTCCTTCAGCTGCTGACAGAACATTTGGACAGCCATCTACTTCTATCAAGAAGGCAACATACATTGTAACTAGTGCAGGTCAGACCTTGGCTGACTGTTGATTTCTCTCATTTGCATCCTAATATGCAAATCGCACCTGGTTACAGGAGCCGTTTAGCTTAAATTTGCAGAGTCGTCTGCAGTGTAGTTGGGGTCAAAGGTCAGATCACCTGGAGCTTCTGTGTGGCCGCACCCAAGTATGTTTGCTGTGTTAACATCTGGCCAAACAAGTCACACCAAGGGGGAAAACCAGTTCAACCAAACTAAGCAACACAGGTTTGAAAACACTCTTAATGTACAAGATCAAATTTGAGGCCTGAGCTAGGAGGATGTTAAACATAAAGACCTGTACTTTATTTTGTCATAAGTTGGGGCACCATATAAATTCAAAATTCATGATGGCTGATTCGGGCTATTCGTCTGTATGCGTACCTGCTGCGTCTTAGAATCCAGCAAAGAACCAGTAAAATTATCAGAAGCAGTAGCAGAACCACCAGCGAGACAAAGAGTTCAATGGTCAAGCTCTTGGACATCGTCACGCTGATATCTAAACAAAAGGGGGCAGCAATGGGCTCTGCTTTACAACACTAAACACCTGTTTAAAAAAAGGTTTAGAATTTATTTTTGCTTTTAGACCTACAAGAAAATAATTTAACCATATTTAGTAGCTTTCAAAAATGTCATGCAATATTCTTTAGTAAATGGATTTTGAACCTAAACTTTTGTTATCATGGTTAAGTACTCTTTACTCAGAAAAAATGAAAATTTGAACAAATCCTTGACAACTGAGAAATATGGTGATGAAGATTATTTAACATGTTAAATAATACAAATAATAATGACAGTACAGACTCTCGAACTTACCTGTCTCTCTTGCTGTATGTAGTTTGAAGGGAATCAGTTTGCTGCAGTCACAGTAAATCTACTGTTTTAAATAAATGGGTCATTCAAGAATTGGAGGACATTTGGGCTTCAAGATTCTTGAAAAACCTTCACTTTTGTGATTTTCTGTTACATATTCATCGATAATATGTAATAAACTACCAAAGGCTTAAATTAGCTCAGCTTACTAATCAATGGTTCAATTTTTATTACATGATTTATTTATTACTGTTATCTGTTACTCTAATCACAGTAACAGGGTTGCAGGTAACAGGGTTGCAAATCTATGCTAATGTTAGCTTTTTCTCAGGAATAGAAGCTAGCTGTTTAGCTAGCTGTTACTGCTAACCAAGAGGACAAACTTACTTATGTAAATAAGTAAAGAAAAAATAAAAATAAAAAATGTCTTATTCTGATTATATACATAACAGGGTTGCACGAGGTAAAGTGAGACATTCAATCAAGGCTAGCTATGTTATAAAAATATGAATAATAGAAGAGAGGACATACCTTTGCTCTAGCCATTCTTTTGGAAAACTGTTTGATGATGTCATATCAAGGGTATCATGTTACACACTGCTTTCTTCTTCTTCTACCATGCTAAAAAGGTTATGGTAACAGGGTTGCGTGCGTGTTGTGGGACACACGTTCCATGAATAATAATTACTATTTAAAACATTATGTTTATTTAAACCAATATTCCCACAGTTAGAAGAGACAGTAATGAAACAAATAATACCATTTTTTAACATATTGTTAAAAATCCTTTCAAGCATTGTTTTCTCTTAGTTTTTTAGATTTGGTCTCAGGACAAGTAAATTTACTACATGTTTTAGTATTTTGTGTGTGCATTATTCACAATTTGATGGGTGGGACGTAAAATGTCCTCCAATTCTGGAATGACCCAAATTATATGTACAGCCCCTTTATGCTACTATCAGTTGATTCTGGTCCCGGCAGTATAAGTCAATTTTAACCACAATTATTTGTCTTTCCCCTGAACCAAAAACAATCTGTGGTGTTGTCTGATACTCCACACCCCCAGAGTACAGGACAACATCATACATGCCCTATCAAGACACATACATACAAACAGAAACCAACTGTCAGTAAGTTCCTGACTAATTACAGATGTCTGACGATGAAGCCACCCACAATTAACAGAACCATAGTGACATGAATGATATAGAGTTAGTATAGAGTTGTAATTTAAAAAAGAGCCTGGAGCTTGTAGCCAGCAGTAGTCATGGTTCAGATTCACAAAAGTGAAGCAAGAGTCACTACTTCGTCAATGTAGATATTGTATATGAACGTATTTTCAGCCATGATGGCTCTAGCAATGGCAATGTTGGTCTGTTGGTTGCTCAGACCACCATTTTGTTCCAGAACAAACCAGTCCAAATGGATTGAAATTGTTGATAGTGCCAAGAGGACAAATCCTGATGACTTTGGGTGTCCAGATTTTTCATCTAGCACTATCATCTGCTCTAAATTTAAAAATGTCATTTAGCAAATATTTCGGTTTATATGTGCAAAACTGACGACAGTCCCGTCAGCCTCTGGTGTACTTAGTGCTAGTTAGCATAGGCCTAACAGAGCTGTTAGCATGGCTGTAGGTTCTCAATCTTATTTGAATATATAAAAAATGCGTTATGGCCTTTTCGCTGTTGTTGTGTTTTCTTAATATCATTTTTTATTTGCCATTTTTTTGGTACAGTACAGTCAGTTTTTTTTTATATTTTTAAATCAAAGCAGCATCAAGTGGATTTAGACACTTTCTGCTCAGTTGCAGATCAGTTAATCAACACAAACAGAAAACAGGTTTGTCAGCATTTTTTATTTAGATTAACGCGAATCAGAAGGTCAGTGATTTATTTATTTTTTTACAAAATAAAACCCCATAATTCAACAGGAGCAATATACAAGATAAGAATCTTTAGAAAAACCTCTGTCTCACAGTCTCATATATTAAAGCACCATCAAACACAGCGGGCATGTTTTATTAATCTGTAGGATTAACATAAAATATCATAAATGAATACTTACATTCAAATTTACCCTGATAGAGAGTTTTTAGGCACCATGTTGATATAAATACAGTTTTTATTACAGCAAAAGTAAAAAAAGAAAATGAAGGATGATAATAGAAAATAGGAGAAAGCTCTTTATAAATGTTGTAAATACAACAATCAAATATATACACAGTGTGTATGTTTATGTGTGTTCAGACAGCATTATTGGTGTTGTTATTGATATCCATCCTGCTGATCAGTTCAGTCACCAGCTGCTGCACAGTATTAGAGCGCAGCCGGCCAACCTCCAGGACGCCCTCATGGTTCACACTGTCACAATCTTCGTAACTCTTCACCACCTGTCACAGACCAATCAATCAATCAGCCAAACAACCAACCAGTCAGTCAAACAATCAGTCCAAAATCTACCAAGTTTACCCTGGAAGGTTCATTTTATCTTATTAACTGGTCAAAATCCATCAATACATTGATGCATTGATCAGTGTCTTTACCTTGTTGGTGATCAGAGAGAGGCCAAAGACTCTCAGACCACAGTGAGTCGCTACAACGACCTCAGGAGCCGTACTCATACCTGCAAACACACAACACATGAAGTTACTGAGACACATGACAACAGTACTGATGATACCTATGATGATGAACACTACCAATACAGTCAGTACTGACACCACTACTGTGTTTACAACTACTTGAGGAGTGATGATAAAAAATATAGACAGTCAGTCTCAAGGATCCTGATTTATGAGCTGGGGTTAAATATACTCTGCACAGAGGAGAGCAAGACCACCTTTGTTGAGTCCAGTACAATAGAGGGAGTTTATTTTTGTCATTTTAAGATGCTTAATTTGCACTATTATTTGTAATTTGCAATTGACAACAACATCCTAAAGTCTTGGACCTACGAGTCCAGGAGATCAATACTTATGGTGAAACCATGACATTCTGTACGCTGGTAAATAACAAAAAAAATGACATTTTCAAACAAAATGGTGCGTATCCATTGGTTACATAGACTCATTTACCAAGCTACAGTTTTTTTAAATTCACAGACACCCCCATCTCTCCACTGTCTACTGTGTGAACAGCTGAAATAAAAATGAATTGTGGTTCCTGGTTTCTCCTTGACTGCCAATGGAAAAAAGAACAAATAACCTGTCAAGCAACACAGATATCACTGTGTTTATGGAGGAAGTTACCTCAGAAAGAGAGTCGGACGAGGCCACCTAGAATATTTGGCAAGACCAATGGCACAGTCTAAGACTAGTCCATGTATGAGTTCAAGATAAGTCTGATTGGATTTATCTGGACTTGAGTACTATAGCACATGATGACAGAGGCCGTGGTAACAGATCCATGACAGAAACACCAGAATTGAATCTCATAACTCCAGAAAAGACTTTCTGCTCCTCAGAGGATAAACCTATCAGATTTCAATTACTAGGAAGTCTCTGGGAATAGTGAAATCATCAGGATGTTGTTTGTCCATATTGTGGCCTCAGGATTTCACACTGTGAGTCTGTTTTGTGTGTGTCTGTGTCTGTCTTACCGACAGCGTCCACCCCGAGTCGATGTAACAGTCTGGCCTCAGCGATGCTTTCAAAGTTCGGCCCACCCACCATGGCATACACGCCATCCTGTATGAGGCTGGCCACGCCTAACTCTTTGGCGATCTCCATTGCTATGCAACGCAGGCCTTTGTCATAGCAACCTGACATGGCTGGGAAACGAGGCCCGAATCTGTAAACAACAAATAATAAACAATAAGATCAACAACTGAAACAAAACTGTAAAACAATAAACTTCAATAACGTAGATATCTGGGATATAAGGTATAAATCTGTGTTACTTGTCATTGTTGGGTCCACACAGTGGGTTTAGACCGGCCAGTCCGGGGAAGTTGATGTGGTCTTTGATGATCATGATGTCACCAGGCTGGAGGCTGTCGGCCAATGAGCCTGCAGCATTTGTCACGATCAGAGTCTGCACTCCCAGCAGTTTGAAGACCCGGACCGGAAATGTTGTCTGACGAATGGACGGACGGACGGACGGACGGACAGACAGACAGATAGACAGACAGGTTAGTAATCGTTTATCTCAAACATATGAATTGCTATAGAGACGGTGGTTCTTCATGTGTTGCAGGACAAACTTCTTCAGGCAGTGTCTCCTGACAGTTACATAACAACCAATCAAATTACTGAAAAGGGGGTTATGTTCTGGGGTCTTAACGCATTGAGTGCAGCTTTCCAGGTACAAATCCCGTTCACAAATCCCTAGAACTAGAATCTGGAATAATCCTCTGGTGTGTTTGGGGTAAAATAAACTGTGTTAGATCAGTAGTTTCTTTGTAAAAGGAGTTTGTATAGAGCGCCAAGAAGAGGACAGTCAGGTATCTCATGACATGACACACACAAGTGTGTGTATGTGTGTGTGATAGAGATGGAAACAATAGTAGCATTCAGCCATCTGCTAAAAGCCTGCATGTGACCAATCTCATGCATGACCTCAGCTGGGTTCACAACACGCACACACACATGCACGCAAGCACACACACACAGGTCATGTTACAGGTTTGGTCTCACGCTGCTGATTACAAACAGTCATAATTGTGTTACACCAAGGCTGCATGACTGAGGGGGCTTAATTAATCAGCTCACACACAGTATGGTTCTGTAGTATTTCCCATACATGGGATTTTTTTTTGTGTTCATTGTTATCTTATTTAGAATTTGTTCATTGTGTGTAAATGCAGTTAAAAATGTAAACCACTGAAATAGTGTGTTAATGTGCATTCCAGCCAAAATAGCCAGAAATAAACTCTCAACCTTGGGGAAACACTAATGTGTGTGCTCTTGTGCTTTATGACGTCTTCGAACATGACAGTTCAAGTCCTACACATATACTTCAAATTATTATTATAATTTTAAAATCTTATCTGTACTTTCTGTTCTGGTGCTGCTAAACCAGAATTCCCCCTGTTTGGATCGATAAAAGCCTATTTTCTCAATCTATAAAGGTTTGAAACAAGGGGTACCAGTACCTGGTTAATTAACACAGTGTATTTCGTGTTTGACATTTGGAGTGTTAAAACGACAATTGTCAATATTACATGGGGTCATGTGGGGGGCCAGTTTTCTTGGCTGCAACCGGGAGTTTGCTGGTCACCTGGCAGCTGCTTTCACTGTTTTCACACTCTGATTTTGTATAAATTAAACAAATTAATTATTGAGTTTTAGCGCTGCTATGTGGATTTTGTTCCCTGACTGTCTTTGGCCAGCTGCTGGTGGTTTTGGTTGCCAAACACACATTTAACTGCAAAAATGGGAATAAGCATTATTCCCAAACCGTCCCTTTAAGGTTAATCATACATGCATCTGTGTGTGTTTGTACCTTGCAGAGTGAATGTCCTTCGTACATGTGGAAGCGACCCTGCATGCAGACACACGTCTTCCCCTTCAGTTCACCAAAAACCAGCCGACCTGCATGACCCTGCACTGAAACACAAACAGAGTCAGGATGAGAGACAGAAATAGTAATGGTGATACAGCTGACATGTGAACCGGACAGGTTTGGAGCTGAAAGGGGGATTCTTTTTATTTTTTCAATGAAGCTATGCTAGCAGTTTCTCTCTGCTTCCAGTCTTTGTGCTAAGCTAGGCTAAACATGCAGTTACTTTTCATACATGTTGTAATCAGACAGTCCTGTTTTTCGTTCTTTTTTTTACTCTCTCATATTCAGTTTATTCTTTTAATTGTACTCTGTAATTCAGGCAGACATTGTACAGATTATTCCAAATTATAGCCCAAATTATTTTATAATAATTTATTCTTTAATATAATTTGTACTGAATTAAAACTGTATATCTACAGTACCTGTGCTCTGTGGAAAGCCTGGTATGTCAGAATAATTGAAGGAGTCTTGACACTTGAGGGTGTCAGCGAGCATGCCCAGTCCAGACCCACAGATGATCGCCACCTGGGGCCGGTGCTTCGTCTGAGATAACAGCCAGTCAGCTGTCTTCTGGTATTCATCATGACTGCAGACAGGAAGAAGATAAGTGTTTTTTTTTATTAGTTTAGAAGCAATACAGTATTTTTAAGTGTGAATTTAATCCAGTTGTGTATCATCAACATAATGATGTATCACTGGGTGTTTTCAAGTCCTGCACATTCAGGATCATTCAGGTCTATTCTTTGGTTTATTCAGACTTGTTCTGGTCATCCTCAGGTCTCTTTTTTTATTGAATTAAATAAATGTATACATGTTGGATCCAGGTAGTTTTCCTTGAGTCAGTTTAAATCAGGTCCAAAGATATCGGCTGTCGTAATTACCAAAATAATGTGAGGAATGTTATTTGCCATTTAGCAGCAAAGGATATAAACATGCTTAATGCTCTGGAATACAACTAACAAGTACAGTTTTACAGAAACAGTGAAATTAATATTTTGCAAGCTCTAATCTTTATCTTTCTATCTCTAATCGCTAGGTGCCTCTGTTTTAATTGTTCATGTTAAATATGTGCTCAAAATCTCTTTCCTCTTCCTGGAAGATTACATAAGACAAACAGGTGTAAGTTGAATCAGGAGGTAGAGCTCTGCACTGTAAAATGGACCTTAACATTCAGTTTGGTTTAGATAATCTGGTTAAACTGTGGATTTGTTTACAGCATGACTGCTGGGGCTGGACTCCATGATGCTGCCATGTTTACATGTCACTGTAATGAAGCTGCTGAGCAAAAGAGCACATGAAATGTTAAGTATGAGAATGAAATATGGGAGATTATGCAGCTACACCATCACACTGACATTATTGTTTCTCGGGTATCTTGGTGAAATATCTTCACTGATACGTTCATATATGATACGTGAACAAAAAACCTACGAGTGCCACTAAATTGAAACATTATATTTCATTAACAAGTAGAAAAACTTGTGCTAAACTATTTTTTGGCTCGGACCAGTAACTTCCCTCACTTCTGTTTCTTGGCAATTTCTTTTGGCATCTGGTTTTGCATCACACCTCCGCTGACAGTAACATGATTTTACTTTACTTTACTTTAGTGCTAACTCACTCTACTCGCTCTGATCCTCAGGTTGAACAATTTACACTTAGGCTAAGACTTTAACATTGCAGCCGCAATATGAATGTGTTGCAGTAAACAAAGATGAAGGACACCAGTTTTCATCTCTGAGTCAAATTTCAATTCACTATTCACTTAGTGGATAAAAACATAAATCACTGTATTGTGTGTATTTTAGTGTAGTTATCTAATATCCATTATTTCACTAATTTAGGTCATTCTTGACTGGGACCACTAACTTCCTGGTGTCTCAATTAGTTGCCTGGCAACTTAAAATCTTAACAATACTTGTGAAGTGGGAGAATCTACTTTGGGTGGTCAGTATTACAAAATAAACATGAATACACCAACTTACAACAATATGTTGTACAGAATATTATTGTTGTTTCTCCCACTTGGCATTTGTCCCAGCCTGTGCCCAGCCTTATTCTCGATAATTAGTTCTAGATGGATAGTTTTTGCTGAGTATCAGTGGGTACCAGAAAGTATTTTATTGGTGTCTGATTCATACGATAAAAATTTATTTTTTTAATGTTATCAAGACTGGTTGGTTCTGAGGTCATAAACTAATTAACAGAACAACTAAACTGGACAGACTTGCCTCTAATCTGATTTTTTCTTGTGAGTTCAAGTTTCTGGAAATGATTAAAAGAAAACAAAGAACTTCTTGGTAGAACTGGTCACAGTAGAGATATGCAGTGACAAATAGTCACAAGACAAAAGGTTGATTAAACACTGGATTAGTATATTGAGAGAAAGCGGCACATAAATAAAATACACATTTATGATAAAATAATCCAGATGATAAAATATATTTTCTTACCTGATTTGTTCTTTGCTGTGCATGACTGAAGGATGACGGACAACAGACAATGATGAACGATGACTCTATGCGTGTGTTTGTATATAAGTGTGTTTGGGATGGAGGGCCAGTCTGAGTGTGGCCAGCTGATACCGACAGGCCTACATATTTACTGGTCACATGCTCCTGATTGGTCAACAACTTGTGCATTCAGCCAATGGGGCTGCAGTGTGTGTGTGGATTGTTGGCATTTTCTTGTGTGTTTGTCTGTGTGTGTAAATGGGATCTAGTTTTGCGTCACGCCCCCGCTGCCAGTAACGTGATTTTACTTTAGTGATAACTCACTTTAACTCTGATCCTGATGCTCACACACAGATTTGAATGGGCACACTCATATGGTACGACTCAGCTGTAAGTATACGGAGGATAAAAAATGACAAATATTTAACACACACACACACACACACACACACACACTCACACACACACACACACACACACACACACACACACACACACACACACACACACACACACACACACACACACACACTCAGACACACAATATAAATGAATGTATTGCAGAACTTGAATCAATGTCTTGTTCATTTTTTTCTGTGTATTTATGTTTGGTAATTGTGTGTTCCTGTAAGGCGCACTATTTACTATTCCCCATACTTTATTATTATTATTATGTATTCCAGGAACTACTCTTCCTGCAGTTTTGGTCGCACATATACAAAAAATTATCGAAACAACCAGCTCGGTCAGGGGATGCGTGCTATGACTAAGCGTTTCTCCAGACGGTTTTGCCTAACATATGAACATGAACATGAACATATTCTTTGATAACGGTTGTCCTTCTGTATAAAAGTGGCCAACGCAGCAATATCACTGCTGAAGTTGTCAGAATAATAGTTTTGGTGCAAGACTCACTGATGCGCCAGCAACACCAACTGACAGCCCCATCTACTCCCATGTAAACTGAAGAGGAGAAATTGCCCAAAGGAGCACAGGGAACCATGTCCCTAGGTCACTTTTTTTTTTTACTTTTGTCATAAAAATCAGGGTTACACTGCTATTTAGATGTTTTAACTTATACAATGTTTGTTCCTTGTTATTATTACATGTCTTGAAGGCACTTCCCTTTATTGCTGTTTTTCTGAGACTGGCAGGGTAAGGTAAAGTTCAGGTTAATGTATGAATAGAGGGATTTCAGAACAGAATGAGGCCCAGGGACAGGTCAGAGAGGTGGCATTTAAATTGGGGGCATACTGGCATTAGGGAATATGTTGAAGAAAACTGTTTAGATGCTATATATGCAAATTGTCTGTTAACAATTCACAGGGGTTGAGACAGCCCATCTTCAGGAAAATGTATAAGAACCAACTGTCAGAGCTCCTCAGGGAGCCTTTTCCCTGTAACCCCTTTAGTGTGTTGCACTGTGAAACGCTCCTCTTGTACAAGAACAATAAATTCAACTTAAACTTTGATGCTTTGAATCCGATCCTCCTTATTTAAGGGTTTTTCTTTAAAATTCCCGTAACAACTTTCGCCACTAAAATTCGTCATTCACATGGTCAACAACATAAAGATGCTCACAGTCATTTCAGCTTTTTGATACAACCTACCGTTTGGCATTTGTGGCCACTAGTTTGAGGGGGTTCATTTTAAGATTTTCTGTGTCTCTCAGCAGTCACACACACAGAAAGAGCACACCTGCAGTCAATTGACCTGTCAGCCATTGTCCAATCACACATCCTAGCAACCAATACTATGTAAGCAACAGTGATGTATACTTAGTAACGCGTTACTGTAGTCTGACTACTTTTTTCAGTAACGAGTAGTCTAACGCAACTACTATTTCAAAACCAGTAGTCAGACTACAGTTACTTATCTAATATTAGATGCGTTACTTTTTCGCATGTTTCGCGGACTGTCCTCAGTGGGCCTATCTATATTATTTTTTATTATATAAAAAATTGTAGGTAAAAGCCTTTTTCAGGAAGTAGTTTTCAAATGTCCCTGTCAGTTTTGTTTGTTCCAGATGTTTTTGACATTTTGTTGTTTTTGATGTCAATAAAAGTGAGTATTGGCATAACTGGTAGTCATTTTTATGTTGAGGGGGTGGGGGATCAGCCTCTGCTGTAAGTAGGGTGGCCAGATGTCCATCTTTTAGGCCGGACCGTCTATCTTGTCAATGTCTTGCCCAGCCTCAGGGGCAGCATCAAGCCAGACATCTAATTCAGTAAAATGCAGGAATTTGCATCTAAAGGTTACAAAATGTATCTGCTAGGCCTATATGCTGCAAGTAACTAAAAGTAATCTAACTTAGTTACTTTCAAAATCAAGTAGTCAGTAACGTAACTAAGTTACTTTTTCGAGCAGTAGTCAGTAGTCAGTAGTCAGATTACTGTTTCAAAGTAACTGTGGCATCACTGGTAAGCAAGGTCCATCAAGCTTCAGACTCCTAGCAAGATGCTGAAGCGCTGTGCCTATGGTGTATGCAAATCGGACAGTAGATACCTCAAGAGCTTGAGCTTGAGGAGTTGTGTTCTTTCCATTCCCAAAGCCAAAAACACAACTGGAGCGGTGTGTACAATGGATTAAACAGTGTTTAATCTGCCCCACTCACAGCTTAATGTGTCGAGGATAACAAAGCATACATATGTCTGCTCAAAGGTAAGGACGAACGTTTAACATTAACTACGTACTGTGTTGTCTAGAACTAGAGGCAAGAACACAAATTAGACCAAAGTTATACCATGACAAGGATATCATTGCCAGAACGTTATCGTCTAAGCCCAGCAAGCCCTTTATTTTTAGCCAGCATTAGTTAACGTTAGCTAACGCTAGCTATATTAGCTGTTGTTGTGTTGGGTCTCAATTCTTGGAGCTCCCTAACCTTATTTTTCGTCAGTTTTCAACAAAGTCGAACATAGCAAAGCATTTTGTTTTCATCTTTCATGTAGCATTTTCTGAACGGACAGCCCTCCTTAGTTTTCCAATCCTATAAATGCTGTGCAAAGGCCTAACCCAGCTAGGGAGCAACAACTGGTCTACAAAGCTGTCCTGGTTGCATGTGAGGTAGAGGTCATGGGGTTTCTCTGATTTCGCTTGAGACCAGTAAGTATTAGCCTTGATAGTGATTATTTCGCCTTTGTTGCGTATTTTAATATTTTGAATATATCCCTCTACTGCATATTGTAACCCTTTTTGCCTCGATCTGGAGGATATCGATGTCGCTATCAAGGTATTGCTCCAAAAACTGTTACTGACGCACACTCCTCTTCCCGTCATGGCACTCTGTGGCACTTGACGGACCTAGCAACAGTAACTAAGGGGGCGGGGCTCCGCGAAAGGTCAATCGCTCTGTCCCGCACCTCAAGCCTGCTTTTGACTAACTTTACTGAAGTCTCTGTGCTACTGCAGTGTCAAAAATAATGTATGCGTGTGACAGGGCCAGAATCAGGAATACTCAAAATTTCTTTGAAAATGTTCTAGTTTAATATCCATTCCATCACGTCCTCACTTGTTCATTCATTAATTGGTTCAGGGGATAACATAAAACTACACGATTAGGTATCCTATAAAATGAGGTTTTGAAGTCATTTTAAAAATATTAAACTCCAGGACTATATTTGTGGTTCTGTATTAAGCAACTTCTACTAAGCTAATGCTAGTTTTCTCAAGAAAAACATTTAACATCACATGACATTTACAGTAACCCAAAGATGAAGGACAACAGTTTTCAGCTCTGTGTCAAATTTCAATTCACTATTCACTTTGTGGAGAAACATAAATCAGTCTGGGACCACTAACTTCCTGGTGTCTCAACTGGTTGCCTTGCAACTTAAAATCTTTACCAATAGACCTGTGAAGTGGGAGAATCTACTTTGGGTGCTCAATATTACAAAAAAACATGAATACACCAACTTACTTACAATATGTTGTACAGAATATTATTGTTGTTTCTCCCACTTGGCATTTGTCCCAGTCTGCATTTTGACAAATACTTGTATTTTCTTGACAAGAGCATGAGAAAGATTGATACCACTCTCATATCCGTACAAAAACTATGAAGCTACAGGCAGCAGCCACTTAGCATGAATCAAATCAAGTAACATTTACTTGTATGAACATTTTGTGATTTAAAATTATTTTGTAACTTTAAAATGTTTTAATTCATATGTGGTAAAATGTTGCAGCATGATTGAAAACATTTCTTCAGTAAAATTTTGCCATCTGAACCTTGTTAAAGCCTGTTAGCTTCAAACTTGGACTCAAACCTGGGCTCGGCCAATCAGAGCTGAGACATGGTGATTTAACGAGCAGCAGCTCGTCAGTTGGTTCTGTTTTAATTGAAACTCCACATCAAATCTCATGACTACTTAAACACCTCACATGTTCTCCTGTTGCTGCTCTGATCAGCTGCTGCTAATGAAGCTCATGTGAGGCCTATCTGAATGAAAAACTCAGAGGTCACATTCAGGAGAAGTTTCATATAAAACTAATGATGCTTTCTTGTCTTTTAGCTTGACACGTGCCTGTGTGTGTGTGTGTGTGTGTGTGTGTGTGTGTGTGTGTGTGTGTGTGTGTGTGTGTGTGTGTGTGTGTGTGTGTGTGTGTGCATGTGCATCTAATTTAACAGAAGCCATGTGGCAGCTGGTTAGCAGGTTAATGAGCAGAGTACAGCTGGTGGTTAGAGACACACAGGCAGACTGACTGACTGACTGACTGATGTTATGGTGTACTGAGGAAATTGGTACTTACATAATACACATACAATGTGTGTGTGTGTGTGTGTGTGTATATATATATATTTTTTTTTTTTTGACAAATTCAGTGTTTTATTTTACCTGACTTGGCTTTGGATGTTTTAAGTGCGTACTTTTCTGATGCCAGATGAGGCGGTTTAGCTGAGTGTAGGCTCTTTAAATATATAGTTTGTGTTCTTCACCATACCCTTATCCTGTGTCTTCTTCATATCTGTAAAATGGATAAAATTCTGAGATATAGGCTACTGCCAACTGTATATTATTTTTTATAAAAATGTAAAATTAGTTGTTTTAAGTAAGTAGTGCTGCTATTTAAAAGTAACTAAAAGAACAGGACAAAACTTCAGCTTATTATTTGTTCTTCAGTAAGTCATGCGGTCACTGTACATTTGCTGGATCTGAAATCATTCCCAACAGAAGTCAGATCCGTTTCAAACTAAATTAAAATAGTTACTGTTTCTGTTCAAGACTTTAACAGATAAATTTGTGTCATTTGACTTTGAGTTTTACTGTCACGCTGAATTTACTGATAAATTTCGGTTTTAGTTTCCTCTGCTCGCTCTCTGTTCTGGATGCTGCTGCCTCTGTGTGTTTAATGCTCAGCTGAACGCTCAACATTACTGATTTGTTCACCTCAGTCAAAATGTGAAAAATGTGACTGCATCCATTAAGATGTCATTCAGATATTTGGCATGCCTGGACGTATGTGACGTACAAGCAGTCTGTCATGTCTGGATAATTCTTTAATCCTGCTTTTGCTTGATAGAGCCAGAAAAAGGTATTTTACAAAACACAGTAAAACAGTAGCTCCAAGAAAAGATCTCTCACTGTCACCAATAAGTTCTAATTTTAAACAACTCAAACTATGGATTAAAAATAGTCTAATGTTGAAGTCAGATGTGTGGTGTCAGGAAGTAACTTTATTTTGGATAATCCATCTACAGCTTATAAGTTTCAACAATTAGTTTAGATTCAACAATTAAACAGTTTCACAAATAAAACAGTTTTCTAATATTACTGTCTAATATTACAATAACACTGTGGTTTGAGTTTGGTTTAGGCATAAGAAACATCTAGATTAGGATGTACTGATGAAGTCTATGAAGGTTCTTAGTTGTCCAGATCATTTGAACAACTGAACTTAGTTGTAGATCTGTAAAACGTTTCAACTCTCATCCAAGAGGCCTCCTCAGTTCTGACCTACTGGTGGGGAAACCCAGGTATTTAGTCTTTGTGGGATTGTTAATCAGGCCATTGTTTCCAACTGGTTCATTATTGCTCATTGTGACAACAGACTGACGTCAGAGTTGTTCAGGACAGCTGAAATCTGGTGTGAATGACAGTGGTTCAGATAACCTAAGCTCCAGAACTAAAGAAGCCTCTTGGATGAAAGGTAAGATGTCTTCACAGATCAACAGCCAAGTCCAGTTAGCCCAGATCTAACTTTTCTCGAAGAAAGATGATCTAGACGACTGAGAACCTTCACAGGCTTCGTGTTGATGGAGTCAAATGTTCATGAATCGCACTATGACCATCTGTAAACTGACTTTCTAAATAAAGTGTTATCGAATGGTTCTAGCCTTGTTCTGGTCAGTGCACCACTTTGGTCCATAATTAAATGTGTCAACAACTTTCGGATGGTTTAGCCCATAACTCTGAAGACATTTATGTTCTCAGGAATACCAACAACAGTGGTGATCCTCTTTCCCTTGAACGCCACCAGCAGGTTGACTTTTCACCATCATCAGGTCAAAATGTGTCAATTATTTTGATTACATAATTTGAATGATTATATACATAGAAATGGCAACCAGTTCTTTACAGATTATTTAAAAAAAGCGCAGTTGGGTGAGCCCGGACCACCTCCGAAGGAAGGAAGGAAGGAAGGAAGGAAGGAAGGAAGGAAGGAAGGAAGGAAGGAAGGAAGGAAGGAAGGAAGGAAGGAAGGAAGGAAGGAATCTCTAGCTTTCAGTCATTACCCAAAGATCATGACCATAGATGAGGGTTGGAACATAAATAGAGTGGAAAATTGAGAGCGTTGCCTTTCAGCTCACAATTCAGCAGCAATCTTTAATCAAAACAAAACCATAATGTCATTTTTTAAAATTGCTGCAGTTCAGTCAATGTGTCAGTATTATATTACTGACAAATGTTGTGTATCTTGTTTGTTTTTTGTGTAAGTATGGCAAACTGCAGAGACTGACGCGTCTCTAAAAACAAAGTGAGTGTGTAAAATCCTGAACACGTCAGAGAATATTTTAGATTCTCCCTGAATTGACTCAGACTGCTGGATGTTTTCTTCTCTTCAAACTGATGATGGCTTATTTTGTTTTGGGACTCTGACGAATGTCGTGTTTTTTCTATTAGTGTGAAGTCTGAATGACACAGCAGGAACCACACAGAGAGATCTAGTTGTCATGACAGAAAATCTAAATAAATATTCAGTCAGTCATAGTTTTTTGTTTAGCTTGATGTGCTCCTGATTAGTTTTTATGTGTGGCTTGTAATTGTATTTAGTCTTTGTGTTCCTTTGTCTAAATGTTAGTTGTCTTTCTGTGTTTAAGCACTCAGCTTTTCCCTTGTTTTCAGGAAAACATCCCCTGTTTACCTGAAAGTTGTTTGTCATTTGGACTATAGATTTTCTGCCTGCTTTTTTTTACCTGAGCCTTCTGTTGTTTGACTTTTGTATTAGTAAATCATTTGTACTGCATTGAAAATCAAATGTTACTTATGGATGCTTAGAAAAGTATATTAGTATAATCAGGAAAAAGTACAAGTACTTTTATGTAAAATATTCTGACTGCAAATGCCTTCCATTTATTTAAATTATTTCCTCTATTAAATTAAAATTATTATGTGTTTTGCTGACACCATTGAGGGCGAGGTGAGGGGGTTGCAATCAGCAACTCCCACTAAATCCTACACACTGGTTCTTTCTTTCTATTAATGATCAAAAATAGTTGGCAACTAAGATCTATAAGATCATCATGTGTGCATCATTAGATGACATACTACTACTGCTTTTTTAAAATACTTGTTTATTCTGCTAATTTTGTTTTGACTGAGTTTGTGAAGAAAGCTACAGATGAGAGGAGGTTCAATAGAGCTGTTGGAAGGGGTGAGAAGTTGAAATTTATCTCCTTCAAAAGAACTGTATAAACTGAGATCAGATTATTTTCAGTAGTGCAAAAAAAATAAACCCTGCAGAATTGTGAGACACAGTATGGTTTTTATCCTTCTTCAAGCCTGCAGCTTCTTACAAAATCCACAACCAAATTTATATCTGCACATGACCGGTGACCATCAGCTCACTATCACAAGTTTCACTGCAACCTGGCATCCGACTGCCGACAGTGAACGGTACAGTGCGAACAGCGCTGACATACCTACGAACAACATCCCAATACAAACCTCATATGCAGAACTTGAGGACATTTATAGAAAGTGAAGATATTTTAAAGTAATTTTTGACATGGGGGACATTTTTAGGAAGTGAGGATTTTGTGATATGTGAAGTGTCACACTCCAGCCTCCTAGTTTCCTGCCTTGTGCTAGATTGTTAGTGTCCATCGTGTCCTACTTTCCAGCGTTTCCTCCTTTGTTCCGAGTGCTGCATCTGAGTCCTATTCCTGTGCTGTGTAACATGAAGACATTTTTGTAGAGTGAGGACATTTTTTCGAAAATTGGGACATTTTTAGGAAGTGAGGACATTTTACACCTGGCATGACTGCAGACAGTGAGTCGCACAGTTTGAACAAGAACAGGCCTAACATACATACGAACAACAACTTCTCAATACAAACATCACATTCATAAATAGGGCTTCAGGACATTTATAGAAAGCAAAGATATTTTGTGGACAGTAGTAGTAGTGAGGACATCTTTAGGAAGTGAGGACATGGGGGTATTTTGTTAGCCCAAAATGTCCTTCAGACTTACCTTACTGAATTTGGCAGCATTGGCTACTTAACTTATTCACATTTCTATGAAATATTTCAGAAGGAAATTGGAGAGAGAGAGAGAGAGAGAGAGAGAGAGAGAGAGAGAGAGAGAGAGAGAGAGAGAGAGAGAGAGAGAGAGAGAGAGAGAGAGCTGGTGGAGTTTCTCTCCCTCTGGTGGTTGCAAGTTTCTCTCATTCACGTCTCATTCAGTCCTGTGATAGAAATAAACACTCGCTGATCATTAATCACATGGCAGCAAATCAGACTTAAATGTTAAACCGACGTCAATAAATCACCTGAGCTTTACTTCACAGCTCAGTTTTTCACTCGGTTCACATCTGACTGAAGTCATTCACATCTGAGTGTCATTCATCACCAAAGTGTGTGTGTGTGTGTGGATATGTATGTGTGTGTGCGGCAAGTTATTGGTGATTGTGTGTGTGTTGCATCATGCTGTGCATTCTGTGCAGATCCCACTGATACACACACACACACACACACACACACACACACACACACACACACACACACACACACACACACACACACACAGGATGCAGCAGATGTGAGGTAACTGGGCCAGTTTCATAACAGAAAAACACTGTAAAAAGTTAATTAATATTTATTCATTATTTATTCAGAAGACAAACATCCTCTGACACTGAATCTTCAAACGTAGCTGAATATTTTTTAGGATCAGCTGACATCAAAAACAGATCATAAAGATGTGTGTGAAATGTAGATAAAAAATAAATATCTATTAGAATTAGATTTTTTTTAGACTTTTTATTTCTTCTTAAGTGATAATCCTCTTTAAAATAAAAATATAAAAGATATATTCCCTTCATGCTACACACAGAGAAATATTTTAAATAGAAAATAATAAAATAGGTTATAGACTTGTTTCTTGATGGACAATGAAGTAAACTGCTGCCAACTGTAGCTGCTGTTAGCTAATGTTAGCTCAGTTTGTTAGCCGGCCAGCTCATACTGTGAGCTCAGAGCAACTGAGTGTTAGTGTTTGTACCACATGACCACCAGGAAGAGGACGTTTTCAGGTCTGGGTTTCAAGGGATTGCTGACAAGGAGCAGAGCCGGTGCCGTGCCAGAACAGGAGCTGGGCAATGTAACCGGGCTCAGAAGTCTCTATGGACATAATGACAGAGGTGAAGAGACAGAAGAGGACATTGATGGAGGAAGCCAAAAGGAGGAAACTGGAGGCACTAAATAGTAAAAATATGGATTTCTTTGCGGTGTTCTTAATAGTTTAAAAAAAGTCTTATTTCCTTTTAGTTCACTTTTTTGCATAAACGCTACAAAGTTTAATGTGTGTGGACGTGAAGACAGCTGCTATTGCTTTAATGCAACTCTTACAGTATAGATGTGACATCATGGCAGTATGAGGTCAACACACACACACACACACACACACACACACACACACACACACACACACACACATACACACACAGGAACAAGTCAACACTCTGTAACTCTTCTGCAATCAGAGGCTGACTTCATCCTTCAACCAGTCTCAGTGTGTGTGTGTGTGTGTGTGTGTGTGTGTGTGTGTGTGTGTGTGTGTGTGTGTGTGTGTGTGTGTTGGTCAGCATTGCGTGTTGATTGCACCTCGTTACGGCAGAAAGCAGCCGGATGGTGTTGGAGGGAGTGTGTGTGTTTGTTTGTTTTGTTTGTTTCAGTCGGAGATGGGCGAGTGTGTGTGTGTGTGTGTGTGTGTGTGTGTGTGTGTGTGTACTTGTGTGTGTGTGTGTGTGTACTTGTGTGTGTGTAGGGTATTGCCTCAAGTTGCATTTGATGGTTGCACAGGAGAGCAATGAAACCACGGCCACACACACACACACACATTTAAATTGATTAATATTTGATATTTCTTCTATATTTACATTGCTTATCTTTTTATAAGCTGTCATAGTTTTGTATTCTTTCGTATTGATGCTGAAAACTCTTCGCGAGAACATTCTGACACTTCAGACATTTTATTTATCATTTATTTTTTGTATTAAATAAACTTTTATCACAGTGTTCTCCGGTGAATCATTGTTACAACAAAAACAAGTGCACAACCTCCTGCTATGACGTGGAGTTTTGTTTTTTTCATTCAGGTTGTTTTAGCAACGTTTTTTTCTTTTTTGAAAGTTTGACTGTTTCAAAAAGCATCTTTCTGTCTGTTATGTCAATCTTTTTATCCTGTTCAGGGTTACAGGTGCTGCAGAGAAGACCCACAAATGGACAGGCAACCATTTACACTCATATTCACAGGCAATTTCAGCAATGAGCAACACAGAAAATGAACTTGTCTCCATCACCAGTGTTGTAGTACTCAAGATTGTTTTTTGTTTTTGAAAGTCTTGTCTTGGAATTGATTGCATCTTTACCCAGACTTCTCGTGGTCTCAGACAAAAGAGGACACTGGATTTTATTTCAAGACCTGTCAGGTGATTGTCAGCCAAACTTCCTGTAAATGTAACTTCCTAAATGTCAAAGAGGAAATCTGCAAAACAGCATCCTGAAGAAAACACAGCTCAGTCTGTAAATCCTGCCCAAAAGAGATATGGCGAATATTAGCTATCTAAGTACGCTATGTCTGGTCTTGGTCTTGACTTGGTCTTGACACACTCTGGTCCTGGTTTAGCTGATCTTGACTATATTGCTGTCTGTCACAGCAGAAACACACTTTCATCAGATCTGGCAACTCTCAAAAATAACTTTCTGAACCATCTCTGGTACAACCCAATCTGTTTTCATCACCCATACAAAGTTCACAACACTTCCAAACAAGGTTTAGAGATTGAGGGCGAGAAGAGCACTTAGGAGACAGGATTTGGACACCATTTCATATTATTGACGCAGGTTGCTATGAATGTTGAATGTGGGTGGGCAGTGAACTCATCTGTGGGGGCAGCAGCGCCGGTCCTGGCCACATTTGCCCCCCCCCCCCGAGACGAAGAGATTTTCTCGTGAGCCCTCACGGCCGATCAGTCTGTCCGGCGCCCCCCTCTGCCTCGTCAACCCCCCGCGACCGCTCCGCTAACTTAATGAGCGCTATCGAATATTTGCAAGGTTTTTTTCATTATCGTCAGGGCAATTCTCAGGGGGGCAGGGCTTGTCCCTGGGGGGGCACTAGAGTTATGAGTTATGTCACATTAGAGTTATGATAATTATGAGTAAATAGGTTTCAACATCCAAATTGTAAGCTGGGAAAACAAATATGAAAGTTATACATTGGTAAAAGATCGTCATTCAATGTAATACATAGATGTACTGGACACGAGGTTATTGGTCAATATGCATGACTAACTCTGTAATCATAAAACACACACATAGTTACAGGAATCTTTGTATGATGTAAATGCAATATAAATCACACTGAGTGTGGGCTCTTTATCCATCAGTCTAATTACAGAAATCCTCACCAGAGATTTACCAAGCCAGTAAATTTTCTGTACTTCAAGACAAACAAATGGCACTAAAATCATGACCTTTTTTAATAAGGGAGAGATTAGAGGGGGGGTCACATGGGGGGGATATGTGGTGCTTAATTAGCTGCCAACGGAACACACCTGGGGTGACACTGCTGAGATCATGAGAGGAACAGCAGGCCGCAAGAGACCGACAGACAGGAATGACTCGTGTATCACCACCATCCCTACAGGATAACATTCACTCCTACAGATGAGTTCATTCAGAACAGGGATACAGATCAGACGGGAACAACCTCAAGTTTGCTGCAGCAGAAAAAGCTCTTTGGTGGGGTACATTGAAAAGAGGCACAATTTTACGGATTGTGTCACATCTGGGAAGTATTGCAAACAGCTGCTCACACTACCGTTTTACATATTTGTGGTTATTTATGGTGATATTTCAATCAATCATTATTAAACACTGAAAGGTAATCAATTGTTTTGTTAAATGCTCATATCAAAACAAAAATTAAGATAAAATGAAAACATATACAACATAAACAAGAACATAATATAGCTGTAAGTGGGAACCGATGCAGTCCAATACACAACAGATTTGAAGAAGAGGAGAACATGAAGAGCGGACAAGGCCTTGAACTCAGGACATTAGTATCTTCAGGACATGCTTTGTTGGTCGCCCTCTTTGTTGTTTCCTTTTTGAAGGAACAAAACAACATGCTGACTGGATTGAGCAAACTCTTAGGACCATGCATGGCAAAACTGTGTGGAACTGTGTCCTGCAATGCAACGTACAAAATTTGTTTGCAAATGACTAATAGAGTGTCAGATTTAGGGATCTATTTACAGATACAGATTCATAATTATGTTTTCATGCACGTGTAATCAACAAGAATCATTGTGTTTTTGTTACTGCGGAATGAGTTTTATATCAACAGATGCAGCAAGTCCTCTTCCATGGAGTTCACCATGTTTCTACAGTAGCTCCGAATGCACAAACTAAACACTGACTCTCGAGTGTGTGCATATCGAGAGGGTAAATATTGTGTTATAACACACAGCCATTGCAGATTCTCTCTTTAACTAAGAAAACTTAAATGAAAATGAACACTGTACAAATATTTACTCATCCACTTTTGCATGATGACAGTTATTACAGCTCTCAAGCTTCAGCCAAGGTTGACTCGCCCACCAGCGCCTCTGTTTTTCTGTTTCTACACAATGTTCAGACTCAAAGACAATGAAACAGTTGCATTAATGCTGAAAGCCTGTATATGTCCACTTTTCTCACATAGGAAACTGCTCAGGAATCAATAAGGAGAGTTCCAAAGCAGACTCATTAGTGACTGATGAATACTGGCCCTCCAGAGTGTCTTTCACATATTCTTCACCCACCGTAGTTTCTCCTTCACACTTAGAAACAAAGTGATATTCAGTTTGATGTAATCAAAACAAATAAAACAAAACTACTGAACCAAAACTGGAAGATAAAAATTACCACCAGCAGCTCTTAAAGACTCTGTTATTATAACATTATTATTTCCAATAATAAACTCAAATTTTTTCTTTGACTCACACAATGAACAGGTCAAAGGTCAAACACTCCATTCTGCACGCACACACACACACACACACACACACACACACACACACACACACACACACACACACACACACACACACACACACACACACACACACACACAGATTCATGTCACAGTGGATGGAGTCGTCATGCCAACAGCAGACATTACTGCTGGTTTCATCACAGAGACAATCCCAAGCTGGCCTCACTGTATGTGTGTGTGTGTGTGTGTGTGTGTGTGTGTGTGTGTAGAGAGGTAGAGAGATCTACCTCCCTACACACACACACACACACACACACACACACACACACACACACACTATTTAAGTGTCTTCTTATCTCAGTTTTGCATCATCTCTGGTGACCTCTGTGTGTGTGTGTGTGTGTGTGTGTGTGTGTGTGTGTGTGTGTGTGTGTGTGTGTGTGTGTGTGTGTGTGTGTGTGTGTGTGTGTGTGTGTGTGAGTGAGTGGGTGTGTGTGTACTATAGAGGAGACTGAAATGAAGAGGCTGAAACAAGATCAGGTTTCATGAAATGAGATTGCCATGAAAAGAAGGATGAACAGCAGAAAAGAGGCGTAGCAAAGCTTTGAACTAAATGCTAACATGCTCACAATAATAACACGTGGTGACTCATGACGTAACTCATGGTGATAGCAGATATAATGTGTTATAATGTTCACTGGATTTAGCATGCTAACATTTGCTTAATTTGCTGACAACAGAATTAACAGTATCAGTAACAGTATCAACATATCATTTAAATGTTGCCTTGCCATTAGTAGTAAAGAAATGAATGAATAAACTATTCAATTAACAATTTGCATGAACAGAGCTTGTTCATGAGTGGTGGAGAATTAATCAATAAACCTGTCCGAGGAGGAGTTGTATGAGCAAATCACTGTGCAAAGCTACATGTTACCTGTTGATCAGGGCTCATACGTCATACTCAGAGCACGAAATCAAACATAACTGGCCAAAACATTGGGGTGATGATATGTTTAGAAACTTTCTGCTATGAAAGCTCCAGAGGTGTCCAACCTGTTGGAAGATGCATGAGATGCTTCAAGTTTTTCATTGCTCAGTGTTGTATGATCTAGTTAAGTGGTCCTTTTCATCCTCTACCTGATCCTCTTTGGTAACCATTATCATGGTCTCTACTTTCACTGCTACGCCGACGACATCCAGCTCTACATCTCCAGTAAATCTGCATCTCATTCAACCGATAGCCAACTGCCTTGCTGAAATCAAATCATGGATGCAAGAAAAGGTCCTCAAAACTGAACTCATAAATCACATAGACATATATACATAGACGACGCATTGAGCGGGTTGGTCGTTGGTCCCGATATGTCAACGTTGGTTTGGTGCTTACATAAGGAATAAACATTTATAATCATCACTTTAAAAGTTACATACGTTGTTTTTTGGTGCCTGTTTGTTTCCCAGATATATTAGTGTGTGTGTGTGTGTGTGAATGGGTGTATAAGAGACATTAACTTAAAGCACTTTGTAGAAAGGCGCTTTATGAAGTTCAGTCCATTTCCCTGTATTAGTTTACCGGCAGATCTGCCCGATCCAATATGGCAGCGACGTCGACGTACGATTCAGCGCTCAATGCGGCGTCTATGTATATATATCTATGATAAATCAGACATCATTGGTCTAAAAACCACTCACAACTTCTGTGCATGCTTTGTCATAACTCCGCTCTGTCTCCGTTTCCTCACAGTCTCAATCTCAAATCATTTTTGACAGCATTAAAAAAAAAATCACTAGAACTGCCTTTTTCTACCTATAAAACACAACTCGTCTCCAACCATCACCATCTCTGCTGCTGAAACATTGATCGATTTCTTCATCACATCCTGAATAGACTACTGCAACAGCATTTTAAATGGCACACCATCCAAAGTACTGACAGAGCGTTCTCCATACCTGCCCACTACATCTGAAACTCTCTTCCCAAACAAATACATTGAAAACAGGACTCAAAACTCTTCTTTAATGTGTGATCAAGTGCTGCTTATTTTTATTGTGATGTTTGATGAGTTTAGCTTCTGTAAAGTGTCTTTGATTATTATGTGAAACATGGTCTGTAAATAAACTTTGTTGGTGGTTGAGTTTGAGTGAAAAAACAGCTCATGAATTTTAAAGATGGTGGTCACTGAATGCATTTGGTTTGCTTTGATCTACAGTTAAGCCGATACTGATGTGAAGACTTCTGAAAACATGAGAGAAAATTTGTTATTGTGGGTGAAATTTTACTTTAATCCGTTAATTTGTATACTTCAAGATAACATTTTTATTATTAATATTTCATCAATTCTACTGTATTCAAACACATCCAACACTACACCTGGAAAAGAGACATGTCATTATTTGAAAATGGAAAAGATGTTTACTTATATATCAGATATGAAGACACTAGTTTACATATGTTTAAATGTGTGTTGTCATATATTTAGTTTTCTGGTCTTGTTTTGCTTTGTTGTTAGGATTATGGATTGTTTACTTGATGTGAGGTTCGGTTGTATTTATTGGGAATGAAGTGGCTAATCCTTATCAAACATAGTCCAGATAACTAGCTGAGGTTATCTAATTTTTCAAACATGGAGACTGGCTCAATATAATAACCGTGATGTCCTTGATGTCATCAATCACATAATAATAATATAGGGTTAAAAAAACAACACTGACTATAACTTGGCTACATCTATGTTATTTACAAGCAGTCTAGTAATAATATAACCAAGAGAAACTTTCTTTGTGGTAAAAAAATCTGTTGTTATCTGATTTAATCTGCACATAGACCAAAGTGAGACTATTATATCCTAATGTAGACCCCTCTTGCCCTCACTGTGTCTTTAAGAAAATAGACTCTCCCAACCCTCTACGAGCCATTTTTGGAGTTATACTAGAATCAAGTCCCATTAGAGGTAAAGCTTGAGAAGATATTGCCTTCACATCTTTTATTGCCAGAAGGGTCATTGTGCTCTGCTGGAAGCAGCAGTCTCTACCTAGCTTCACAAGATGGATAAGAGACACTATGTGTGCCACTCTTATTGAAGAAGACCAAGAGAATTATGGTCTAAGGACCCTTCTGTAATCCAACCCCCACCTCAGCCCTTTTAATTTTTTTTATTTTTGTCTTGGTTTAGTTTTATAGTTTTTAAATGACAATTTGTCAGTAAGACAAGCTTGTTGTAATAATATCTGCTGTTCTACATGTAGACTTGAGAACCCCTTTAATCCATAATGATGGATACAAACAGATTTAAAGACTTTAACTTGATAGCTGGCAAGCTGGAGGTTTGTGGGAGGGGAAAAGAAATAATGTCTATAATGGGCAGTATATAGTAAGCTAGACTCTGTACATTTGTATATAAGTGCTGACATTTTTCATGTAAAAACCCAATAAAGAATGTGTTAAAGTAATCTGCACTTGGACCACCGAGTGCAGTGGATCAAACTGTGGCACCCTGAGGCACACTGAGTCTCTTAGCACTCCCACTGTTAGGCGAATATTAAACTCAGCATGAAATCCTCGAGGCACAGATGCCCTGAAGCACAGAGAGACCACCAGGACAGAGCTGAGACACCAGACTGCAGATCTGCACACAGGAAGTGGATTTAAAGCTGCAGCCCGACACAGGTGGAGGTCTTAACTCCAGAGTCACAGCAGCACAGGTGTCATACAGGTGATAATCCTGAGAATGAGGGCGATGTGAAAGACAACAAATGTATGTGTGTGTTTTTATCAGTACGTGTGTGTTCTCATGGCAGGCCGTAGTTGAGTCAGACACTTGGCCTCTGATTTCATCACGTCGGTTATGAAAGAGACAGTAAAGTTTAACACGCATACACACATACACCCACACTGTTCCTCCTCCTCTGTTTCTTCAATATTTCATCATGTGGCGTAAAAACACACTAACCATGTGGAGATAACCTGCTGTGTGTGTGTGTGTGTGTGTGTGTGTGTGTGTGTGTGTGTGTGTGTGTGTGTGTAACGAGCTCATTCAGACTCTTTACCTCTCACTTGGTATCTATCCAATCAGAGCACACACACAGAAAGGTTACAGGTCACCACACACATGCAAACTTACATAATGATGGTTTGACCTCATTTCCTGTAGAACAGCAGGTGTTTACCACGTTTCCTACAGGGATTAATCGACAGGTTCACTCACATGTCCATACGTCAGAGTCCGTTCCTCCTGTCCATGCCGGCTGTGAGGTGATCCCTCGCTAACGATAAGTGGAGTAGAGATATTGCAAAGTTTGTGTTTTTAGGACAAAAGTCCCTCTTTGTGTAATCACATGTAGGTTTCACAGTTCTAAAGTACTGTACTTTATTTAAAAACAACATTGTGTAAGTTCTACCATAAAATAACATAAATTAAAATCATGTTGACGCTATACTGACTTGACATCAGGTGAATGGTGTCTCGCACCACTGACTATTTCACTGATTTTGGTGAAACTGGATCATATTTTATGGAGAAAATGTTTGCTGGTTTTCCCTTTGATATCCTCCAGCTGCTCCGTCTCAACTCTCTGTGATTTACAGTCAGAGTAGAGTTTCCTGATAGACAAGGAAGTAAACTGCTGCCAACTGCAGCTTCTGTTAGCTAATGTTAGCTTGGTTTGTTAGTCGGGCTGTCTGGACTCTGAGATCGGAGCACTGGGGGACTTTGTTCTTTGTGAATACAAAAAGTTTGGACAATGTATACCAAAGAAAGTTGCAATAATGCTCAAAAACAACTTGTTTGGAACATGGTAAACAGGTTAATTGGTAACCAGTGATAGTACCAAGATTCAGTCAAAAATGTGAAAAAGAGATTTACAATCTGCAATATCATTAAAACCAACATCAAATGGCTATGACCTAGACACCTTTATTTGAATTTGAATGAAGGTGTCTATTTACTTCTGTGTATGTGCTGCCATTTTGCTGTGTCATAATTTGCGTTCTTCTGTATTTCCATTTGTTGTGTTGAGTCTGTTCAAAGTGTTCCTTATGGGAATATACAGTGTACTGTGAGTACTCGGTTGGTGCACTCATAATGGTTTTAAAGTTGTGTGAAAAGTGTGGAACGCTCGACACTTGGCTACATTGCGGAAGGGGAGGAAACACTGGAATTGGCAGAGAAATCGGCTGGACCTGAGGCAGTTGCTGTGAATGCAGCAAAATACAAATATAAGTTATACATCTGTTTTATTTTTATATTTTGGCAGACAAATGTTGGTGATAATGCTCCACCCAGTTGTAATTGGCTGAAGAACAGTGCACAACAGCCATAGTCAAATCGAGACAATACTACCTGCTGAAATTAGTGCACTACACCAATAAGTACACAGAGTACTACATAAAGGTGTACTAAAGGATGTATCCTAAGTTAGACACAACATTTGTGTTGGCAAA
Source organism: Collichthys lucidus (assembly GCA_004119915.2). Taxonomy (NCBI): domain Eukaryota; kingdom Metazoa; phylum Chordata; class Actinopteri; family Sciaenidae; genus Collichthys; species Collichthys lucidus. The sequence continues at coordinate 8,043,882 of CM014082.1, forward strand.
CTTGCCCAAGTTTCTGACATGAATCACTATTCAGAGGTACAATCTGAGTACAAGACAATGCTGGAGAAGGGGGTGACATAAACCTGAAGTCCATTTCCAAAATGACAAACTAATTAACTAACAAATTATGATCAGCTGACAAATGCAAAGTGACGACTGTTTAACTCTTCAGTGACAGGTGTGAATACTTTGTACTATGTCCTGACAGAGTCAGAGGAACTTGACAAGTTTTTGAAATTAATTGATCGATCAGACAGTTTCAGATCAGAAAAAAAGCAGAAATGTGTCACACGTGTACAAATTTGGAACAAACTCAAATGAACGAGCGCAGCAGGTGAACGACTGCTGAGCCTCCAGTCACAGGCCGAACACAGATTAAGTTTAAAGGTCAGCAGGTGACTGCAGCTTGGCAGGTCAACTCTGAACAATTTCACAAACAAGGCTGTGATAAGTCCGTTACTGTCTACTGTGTTTTAATGTTGTGTTAATACAGCTAATATCATGTAACAGTTATTTTAATTATTGATTAATCTACAGGTTATTTCAAACAGAATAAAGATATTTAGTATAGTTTGATATAAAACAGAAAAGCAATCCTCACATTTTTTAATAAATTACATAATCATTAGATAAATTATTAGAATAGATAGGATTAATAATAGATGATTAAAATGGTTTCCAATGACCAAAGTTGAACTTATAAAAGCTCAGTGCGATCTTACTTACAGTTTCCAAAGAAATTAAGTGATTGACTGAACTGTAGACACTTCACATCAATGCGAAAATAACACACACGTCTTCAATAAAAGATCAAAAATGCATGAATCGTTATTAAACTGCCCCTTTTTCATTAACCGTGATTGGTCATAGTTTAAAGTTAACAGTTGCAGAGACATGGAGAGATGTGTATCTTTTTTCTTCTGTGGTACCTTTTAATATTTGGACTTTTATCTTATAGTATATTCTCCTAATGATGTGTTTATGGTTCTTACATTGTGAACCCACTTCAGTGAACTGCAGACATTTTAACTTCTCACAGCTGTTCCCACACCTTCTTTATACTGTCAGTGGCTGTATTCAGTGGGATTCTGGGTAAGTCTCTTCAAACAGAGAGAAAACTCTGTGTAGATGTACCAAATAACTCATTTTGAAGGCATTACACTGAAGTTTATTGAGTCTGGATTTAAAATCCCGCCCGGTGTGTCAGTGTATAATGCAATAATGATCCATATATACAACAAGCAGCTGTCGTTTTAAAATTAAAACTGAATGTTGCAGCTGCTGACATCATCACAATGCTGTCTCTGTTGTGTACCGGTACATATATATGTGGGGTATATATACATTTATAAATAAATGTGACATGACATTCATCCTCCTTCTTGTACTATTAACAGAAGATGCTTGTTTTGTCTTCTTAATGTAACCTGCTATAAAACTACTATAGCACTTTACTGTATACATTTATCTATCTACTGGTACTGTAAGTACAGTTTTGTTGTACATTATTTGAGTGTTTCAGAAATTCTTTTATTGGCCAGGTATGTGTACACATACAAGGAATTCTTGTATTGACTTCACTGTTCTTAATGTACATACAGAGATAGAAGCATAAATACAGCTAAAGGACGACAAGCTTTGAGCATAAAGCTTGTTTTTAGCTGTATTCAACACCAACATGACATAATGAAGCACTGTTTCACTGTTACATAACACTCTATACATGCACATCTCTATTTACATATCACTTAAGTTACACTACGCTGTGCAATTGTATCTATTTATCTACACTGTAAAATTACCTCCTAGTCTAGTCTAGAAAATCTACCATTTTTCATGGCAACGCTTTCTGTTATGTTATATATGCATCTTAGCATAATGTTATATACTGTGTGTGTGTACAAGACAAATATTTCTGTGATGCAACATATATCTGTATACTTGACAGAACGGTGTATATAGTGTATAAAAATTAATTTTATTTATTTATTTTTACTCATGAGTAATTTCTTATCCATCTTGTGTATATGAGCTGATGCAACATTTCCCCAGTGCAGGATCATTACAGACTATCTTATTTTATGAACAACAAAAACAGCTGTAGACAGAATAAAACATAGTGAAATGGTGCAAAAGTAGTACAAAGGATGCTAAAATAAATATGGTTAATGTAGCAGGTAGCTTTTTTGTAAATGAGGTCGTTGGATATGACAGTATATACAGTATAAACAGCATGAGTAGATTTTAGTTTTACTTTCATTTCTACTCCACTGCGACACTACAATTCAGGGGGAAATCCTTTTACTCCATTGCATTTATTAGCAAATGTAATTCATAAAAATGTATAATAAATTATGACGTATCTTTGAAGGTTTAGATAAAACTTGATACACTGTAAGCTAAATAAATGTTTCACTCTGTACAGTGGGTACTTTTGGTTTGAATGCAGGACTTTTACCTGTAACTTGTATTTTTATATTTTAGTACTGGTACTTTTATCAAGTACACGAGCTGAGTGTTTTTTAAAAAGCGTATCGAAACTGTTTGTCTGTTTTCTGACGAATGATCTGCTCCGGATTGCAACATTGCGGCTCCGCCCCCCGCTCGATGACGACACCGCTGGAGGAAACAACGTAACCAAACAGACCCTGAGTCAGTCAGTCAGACCGAGTCCTCCTCACACAGTCCGGCTGAAAGTTCTGGAGACGAGCGTGGGTCAGAGCAGACCGAAGTCCGGAGGGTCAGACTGGATCTAAAACTCGACACCGAAACACGGAGATTACAGAACTTTAAAGTCGGACAGGAGGACTGAAGGAACCGGCTTGACTCGGTCTGACTCGGCTTTGTTCGCTTCAGCTCCGGATATAAAAAAAAAAAGACAGTTTCATTTTTATTTTTTAACTAAAAGTTTCTGTTTGTTTTTAAGTTAAATTTAATTTTCGACGTCGGTTTCATTCAAACTGAAGAAAAAGCTCACGAACAGCTGACTGACGACAGGTTGCGCAACCAACACGACAACAATAGGTACACAAAGACGTCATCACCGGCTCAAGTCCTCCCAGTATCAGACCTGCTGGGTCCAGTCGGACTTTTAAAGAAAACCTTTTTTTATTTTACGTCTTTATAACTTCTCCTTCACCTTCAGACAGACAGACAGACATCGCCAACTATACTCTGACTCTACTGGGTTTCTATTGAGTCTATTGGATCTACTGGTTTCCTGTTGAGCTGCATCCGGACCTGTTTGTCTAAAACCACGAGGTAAGAAACTGATCTCAGAGCAGAGGTGGAGGAAATAACTAAATATATTAAAGGTCGTTCATTCAGTGCTAATGTTAGTATTATGAGTAAAATGTACTGAATGTACTCGTTATGTTTCTGTATTGAATTACTTTTACTGGTGTAGCGTGTAAACAGCATCGTTGTCCAAGTGGAGCTCATTTGAACTACCACATATAATTTATAGTAGTTTCATCTTTTGTGTTCATCATCTATATTTTTTGTGTTAAATCTACAGCTGTCAGTGGAGTAAAAGTTAAATATTTACCTATGAAATGTGATGAGATGGACAACTACATCTAAATTGTTGTTACTACACTTTAGTGTTTGGTTGTTTTACCAAAGTCAGAAGAGTTTGTGATCAAAACAAGAACAACTCAAAGCATCACAGTTCATTCTTGACCTTTTAATACAATCCCAAACTCAACTTACAGTACTAGCTTCTTCTAGTATTTTCACCCATATCACATCACATGGTCTTCATCAGCTGCCCAGCTGTCATTGAGATGGGTCTGTTAGCATTTGAGCTCAGAAGTTTGAATGTTTTTTTTAAAATGCTTATTAAACTAAAATTGTCTGAATGTTCTGGAAAAAAGTCAGTAAGTAGGATGTGAGCTGGGATTATTTAATTAAAATGAAGACTGAACTATGATGACTATTAACTTTTATGAATGATCGACTTCATGACAACTGAGCAAACTCCGACCACAGTTTAAAGGAACAGGTAAACAGTAACTGGGCCTTTACATGATTTTAAATACAGTTACAAGAATGAACAGATGACTGACCAGCAGCTATGCAAAGATTGTTACTATTAGTTATTCTGCTGCCAAATGCATTAAAACTGAATTACTAATGTTCACTGCTCACAACAGGAGCACTGTGACGACACAACTTTTTACTGACATATCAGTAATCCATCCTTGTTTGCAACATAAAAGAAAAGAAGATAAATAGAAGCAGAGAAAATATAGTGGATGTTTTAAAAAAAAAGTCAAAACATGGAAGATTTGGACGATCTAAAGCAGGTGAAGCTTTTGTAGAAGGCGAGTTTCAATGCCTAAACAGTCAATTAATCAACAACAATTTTGACATTTGGTTGGTTGTTTATGTAATTAATTTAACGGATTCCATATTTATTAATGTGAACATTTGCTGGTTTTCTTTGTCTTCTATCACTGGAAACTAAATACATGTGTTTTCCACGGTTAGATATTTGAAGGCATCACCTTGGACATTTTTTAACATTTTTAAATAGTAATTGTTAGTCTTGCAACTATTGTATGTTTTAGGATGAGCTTGGAAAGATATCAGAGAGCTGATGTACGATGAAAGTCTGGGTTTGATTTTTAGTCTGATGTCTTGATTGTGAAACTGCAGCTGATGGAGGAAGACAGCTGAGGAGATGAGCCATCAAACAGCACACGTGCATTGTGTGTGTGTGAGAGAGACAGTGTGTGTCAGGGGATGACGATGTCTTGGTGACGCTGTGACTCAGGGTGTTTCACCAGAGTGAAAGCAGCATTGGCCAACAACAGGTTTCCACACAGCGTCAGCACAGCAACCGCGGGCAAAGAAAGCTCAGAAAACACATACACACACACACTCTCACTGCATGTGTGTGTGGTAGGTGTTGACTGTATTTAAAGCCTGTTTAAACTATAAACTGTTGTGCTCTGATGCAACGATTTGAAAGCTCAGGCGTCTGTCAGCTTACAGGAAATTGCATCATGAAGCCTATAGACACGTTAACAGTGTAACATGTGAGCGGCAGAGACACAGAACACAGCGAGATGTGATACTAATATAACTCTTCTCACTGTGTGTGAAAATAATACAAAATACTTAAGTTGGAGGGAGGATGCTCAGTGGCGGTGTCACCAGCAGAGGGCACTGCAATGAAGGAACAAAACCAAGGGTGTAACTAAAAGTTTGTCCAGTCAGACTGAAAATAAATCACCTGACCTGAGTTTATACTGAAACTGAAACTCATGAATTAGGCACACTGATATATGCAGACAGCTGTAATCAATGTTTTTTGCAACAATGCACGAATTGTTTAGCAGTCTAGCCACAACTTTACTGTTTTTGTTCACTCCCATAGCTCTCATGGCGTCATTGTCTGTATTTACAATATAAGCTCTGTACTCTACCTGCTCAGCACCAAACAGCAGACAGATGAGCTGGAGGACATTGAGCTTGACAAAGAAGTAGAAATACTACATATCTAACATGTTGTGACTTGCTTGCTCAGGCCTGATATAATAACTACATCGCAGCTGTCCTTTCATAAGTTACTCCACTCTCAAACGGGAATAGTAAAAGATAATTAAAATTCCAGGAAACTAGTTCCAGTTCATACAGAACAGCTTTGATCCTGTCACATGACATAATGTCTGATTTTAAACACTTCTTGCAGCTGCTTCACAGTAACACCAAAGTTTTGTCACTTACAGATGAACATGGGCGTGACTACAGCCAGGTCTCAGCTGTGTCTGAAGAGGCTTTTGGACGAGCCCCAGGACAATTTACCCAAATGTAAAGTAGCCCGTCTGAGCCCGCAGCCTCCTGCCACCGGCCTTTCACCCTGCCTCTTGCCCAGCAGCCCTGCCCTTAAGCCCAACCAATCCCCATCCAAAGTCGGAAAGTACCTCCTGTTTGAGCGCATCGAGGGGGAGGAGACTTACAGGGCCGAGCACTCACTCACAAAGCAGCAATACACCTGCCAGGTAGAGCCACCAGTACTCCTGATACTGCAGGAAATACATGCATACAAACAGTGCAGTTTTGCATAGAAACCTGTTCCCATATTACCCTAACCGTTTCTCTTGGTTGCCGTGGTTACAGGTGCTCCCTCTGCGTGGTTACCAGGGGCGTTTGGCTGCCTATACCCGGATCGGCCACCATGAAAACATCTGCCCCCTGCTGGACGTTGTGATCGAGCAGGGCAGCGTGTACGTCTTCCTGCCCGGTCACCATGGTGACATGCACGCATACTTGCGGAGCAGGAAGCGTCTCGGCGAGGAGGAAGCAGGACATCTGTTCGCTCAGATGCTGAACGCCGTGATGCACTGTCATCAGCATGGAGTCGTCCTCAGAGACCTGAAGCTCCGCAAGTTCGTCTTCACTGACAAATACAGGTCAGACTGACAAGTACTCTGATATAATACTACTAATACTGCACACTACACACACTAGTACTGTAGCACTGATAATACTACTGTTGCTGCATACTACATCTACATACAGGCTGATGATACTACTGACACTGCTGATATAATACTACTAATACTGCACACTACACACACTAGTACTGTAGCACTGATAATACTACTGTTGCTGCATACTACATCTACATACAGGCTGATGATACTACTGACACTGCTAAAAAACTACTACTTATAAATACTGATGCCGGTTACACTATTACTTATATATTGATAAGTTCTACGTATACTGCTAATACTACAATATAATATAAAATAGTTCTCATACTACCAATAATACTTCTGATACTTCTAAAAGTGACACGACTGACAAATAACACTAAAAATACTGTCCTAATAATGCTATTTACATCATCATCAGTAGTAATAGTACCTAATACCCTAAAAATGTTTTTATAACAGATTATTTATGTGTAAAGTCGATGTATATGTTTCTAGTTGATGTTCTGTTTTAAGTCATTGTAATACAGTTTAAGACAGGTTTGGTAAAATAGAATAAGAATAAATAAGGGAAAGAATTTTTTTTTCACAGGTTTTTACATTCATATGCCTGAAATACAACCACATACGCACAAAGGGCTCATAGACATGAACATGCAATTGGTGAGTGATAGGCAGCCATGTAGTGCCGCACTGGGCGCAGTTAGGGATCTGGTATTTTGCCAAAAGGCACCTCAACAGTGCCCAGGAGGTGAACTGGCACCTCTCCAGCTACCAGTCCACTCTCCATACTTTTATGATCCATGCTGGACTTGAACCGGCCACACCCCGGGTCCCATGCCAAGTCCCAGTGGACTGAGCTACTGGCAGTGCCATAGGGCAGTTTTGAGTGCACTTAAGCACAGAAAAAGATGGTCAGTGGAGTCAGCGGAGTTATGGATCTATCATTTTTGACCGTAAAGTAGAAAATGGTTGAGATTTGATTAATTTTGGATTTTTTTATGAGGCTGTAAGTTGTTACAATTTAAATGAATTATTACTTGAGTTTATCTTTCTCTTTGCATCATGATTACATCAGGTTTTTACAAAAAGACTGAATTAGGTTTATGGACACAACTGAAAATTAGATGCACTCTGCAGATTAGGTGTCCAAGGAACTTGGAGCTTGTGCTTAAACAGACACTACAATAGTAGTAGTGATGATCAATAGTATCAGTGTTATAGATAAAAACAAAAGAATTACTACTTCTAATACATCTTAATAATACTATGGCTATTTCATCAAAACATTTTGTGGTTTTCTTTCTGCAGGACGCGCCTCGCCCTCCTTGGCCTCAACGACTGCGTCCTCCTACACGGCAACCATGTCGATGACTCTCTGACGGACAGACACGGCTGTCCCGCCTATGTCAGCCCCGAGCTGCTGAACAGTGGGAAAGGATCTTACTCTGGCCGTGCTGCAGACATCTGGAGCCTGGGCGTCTCTCTGTACACTATGCTAATTGGACGATACCCGTTTCAGGACACACAGCCTGCCGCGCTGTTCACCAAAATCCGCCGCGGCACATTCAGTCTGCCTGATTGGCTGTCACCGCAAGCCAAGTGTCTGATTGGCTGCATGCTGAGGAAGTCGCCTGCAGAGAGGCTGGAGGCGTCTGAGCTGCTGATGCACCCGTGGCTGACCAATCCCTGCACGCCACATCAGGACATACACAAGACGCATCACAGCTCACCAAAAACACAACAGCATAAACACAAGGACGATGACCAGGTGGTGCCAACATGGTCAGAAAAAAAACAGTAACACACACAGTCAGACCTCTATATTTGTGAGGACCCACAACCATCCCATAGCCCCATGATTTCAACCATTATCAACACTAACCTGAACTTTAATCTAAACCCATCCAAACCAGTCCAAACCATCAAACGGCCTCTGAAGACCAGTGTCCTCACTCCTACAGCCAAAAACTTAACCTGGTCCTCACAAAGATAGATACAGAAGACAGTCTGATCCTGGATTACTTGACCCGACCCTCAGGTGCCTTCGTCTTGGTGTAGCTGTAATCAAATGCAAGCCCCACCTCCTTGAAAAGGGGAAGGTCTGAACCTGCTCCTCGTCTTCCACAAACCATAACAGATTCAACAGTTCTACCAGCACCTGAGAATGAATGGTGTGTTCAGGTGCTAGAAAGTGCAGTATTTCCCAGTTCCCTTGACTCATTACTGACATCCATCAACTGCTTACACAATAATTTCTCAATTTATTATTGATAAAGATGCCTGAACACATCATTGTTTTTGTTTGTTTTTTTTATTTGACTTGGGAGTCTAAAATGGGACTTTATCTCAGTGTTTACACTTCCTGGTTGCTCCCTAGAATTATATGATGAGGATCGGCAAGTTTTGTTTTGTTGCAGAAATAATCAGACAAGACGAGAAGAAAGTGGCTGGCAAACTGCTTCACTAACTGTTCTCACAGTTTAATGGAAGCTGAGAGCCGCCATGATGACTTAAAATATATTTCAGGCCTGTTATCTCAGGAGCAAGACTTCATTTGCTATTTTTATTATATTGTTTTTGTGGTTTTCAAACCAGTTAAGAAGGAAACAGTTTACTCATTATTCATCAAACTTAGCCTGGATAACAAACATGTTCATCACTGTGATAATAAAAACATGCAAGCAGGCCGGATCAACCATCATCCCAAAGTAAATCTGTGATCATGAGAAAACTATTTCTGATGTCTCAACATAATTAAATCTCAGGTTGAAGGACTCGATCTGAGCACCACGTGTTGAATCATAATATAAAAACAAGGAAGTCTTAATCTTGAGATAACCGGGTTACAATGTTCCCTTCGACCGAAGCTGACCGATCACCGTCCAACAGACCTGACGCCAGCCATTAGGATGCCTTCTTCTGAATGTGTTATTCAGAGCTCAGTTACAGATGGAGAATAAATAAATAAAAAAAATTGTTTCACAAACTTTCTGGATTGAACAGTTTTTTTAAACCTTCGTCAAAAGTACAAATACATTCTGTAACCTGAAATCTGCACAACCTGAGTATTTTTCTTGTTCACGGAGTCCTGTAGTAAACTTCATCAGCTGACTACCAGTGTGTATCTCATTCTGTATGTTAACATGCCTGTAGACAGGCAACAGTTGGCTAACAAGGTATTTTATCATTGGAAAAGGAAAATCTCCACCATTCTGACCTGGCAGTGCAAGTACTGCAAGACTGAATTCACAAAGGAAAAAAATCATTAAATGCATTTCGTTAGTTCTATAATTTCACTGCATCTAACAGTAATTTGTTCTATCAACGAAATGCTGCAACACGTTTAATTAAATCACAAAATTCATGTTCAACTGACTTAACTACATTAGTCAGTATTACAAATATGTCCCTATTAACAATTCAACGTTCTACTTTAACATTTTACTTCATGGACACTTTAATCTCAAGACATACTGTAGTACAGAAGCAGCACAATAAAATACACACACAAAGTAAGCAGCTGAGGTGAGATCATCAGAGTGAATGAAATGATCTAAAGTGACGTTACGTTTTACTCCAGTCAATGATACTTGTCATCATTAAGTGCAACAAAAAACAGGAGACATCAGTGGCAGATGCCTCTTGGACAAGCAGAAGTGTGATGTGCCCACAGTCCGAGACAAAACCAAAGTGTAAAAGTGAGTATCTGTCGTTGTCTGGGGGTGTCTACCGGACTGTTTCTTCACTGGAGTCAGTAATTTCCTCAAGTGTCTGCTGGTTGCCGGGCAACTGCTCAGAGGCAAGAAGCAGCCTGACACAAAAGCCTCATTAAACAGCAGATGGATGTTTGTATGCAGATTAATACACACAAGATACAAAATGTAAATCAGAGAACTGCTTGTAGGTCGATTTTGTAACTGCGGCACAGAGCCAGGCTGGTGGTTTCCCCCGTTTTCCCTTTGTGCTAAGCTAACAGACTGCTTGCTTTATCTGTAATTGACAGATATACAAGTGGTACTGACTTTCTTTAAACCTGAATTTAATGTCAGACAATTATTTTGACAAATTCTTGAAGACTTACAGACCATCAGCTGCTGCTCTGTTCACATTTAGGTCCAGTCTGTTCTTAGTTTCTTTTTTTGCTCAGTTATCAAGAAAAAGGGAATAATCAACATACAGAACAGTTTGTAGTCTGTCGCCCACTTCATCACAGAAAGGTTTGACAGAAAACAGAGTCTCTGTTCTGTCCTCGTCTCAGTCTGAAATATCCAATCAACAGTCAGGAAATTGTCCCTCATGTCTGTTTATCGGTCACTGGTGGAGACAGTGACAGCAGCCAATCAAGAGACAGTATCAGTGTCCATGTCGTCTGTGTCGTCGCCCTCCGAGCGGCAGATCTCCTCCAACGCCAGCTCTGACAGACAGGAAACAGGAAAACAGCACAAACCAATGAGTGACGTCACGGCAGTTTCGTCCAATATTTATTATACAGTCTATGGTTTTATTTAAAGGAATCTGCACCAGGGCTGACTGTAGTTTAAGTTTGGATATTCTAAACAGATCTGATCAGAATCAATAAATTATCATAAAAAAAAGATGAGTGTAGAGCCACAGCTGCCATCCTCAGTCTAATAAATATATATATATTTTAGCTGGCATGTTCAGGTGTGAACAGACAGAACACGCTGACCCAAATATATAAACAAACAAATAAATGAAGTGGGAATCATATTATAATTGAAGACTAGACATTTGCATATTCACATATTTAAGTGGAGAGTACGAGTCCTAAAATGTGAAATGATTGACACTGCTGATCATTTGTACTTAATTTTTCTGATAAGCTTTTTTCATTCACGATGTGTGTGTGTGTGTGTTTGAGATAACTGGTCATGTTAAATGTGTTTGGTGGAAACTAACTGAAAATAAGTAGAAAGCATCTGCCGGTGTCTTTTCTTCAGAAACAGGCCAAGGACCGAAATCATCTGTCAGTTAAGACTCACCTGTCACAGAACATCATGATGAAGAGCTCAAACAGCCTGAACAGGCTAAAATATCCTAACTGCTAGTGATCCTGACTTTTTCTAGAGCCTGTGAGAGCAGAGGTTATCGATAAATGAGCTCCACAAATGTAGGATTTATGCGTTGGGTTATATTTATGTATAAGAATTTGGTTGAAGTTCACACTTGATTTGTAACCACTGATCTGGTAAACACTTTTCCATCTTTTCAAATGTCTGAGCATCGGGGCGGTGTTTGTCTCAGTTAGTAGAGCGGCCGCCCAATGTGCGAAGGCTCAGTCCTTGCTGCGGAGGCAGCCTGTCTCTCTCTCCCTACATTTCCTGTCACTCTTCAGCTGTCTCTATCAAAATAAAAAAATAAAACAAAAAAAAAGTCTGAGTATCCTTGCAGTTTTTGATGTTTGAGCGCATACCTTCGCTCTCGCTCAGCTCGGGGATTTTCTTCAGTGTATCCCGTACAGCAGGGATCACCTGGTCGTACATGTGCAGCAGCGGCCTGCAGCTCTCCGAAAAGCTGCTGTGATGCAACAGCAGCCAGTGCAGCAGCAGCAGACACTCCCTGAGCAAAGATGTGGCCGCACCACGCCACCATGGTAACAAGGGGGTGGGGCACTGCCATGGGGGAGGGGCCAGGCCTGAAGTTAAAAACACAACAAAACAACTTTGAGAGGTAATTGATGATTTGAGAGGTGTCATGGACAGTTTTAGGGAAAGAGCTGTGTTTTAAATCTGACCTGTTGAGTCCGTCGGTCCATGAGAATCACGCAAATCCAACCACTGACGGTGAAAAACTATGACCACTGTCTGAACCAACTGAGAGGGAGAGGGAGAGATCATAGGTTTGTGTAGAAAGTTGCAGCACAAAGTTTAGTGTCACTATATAAAAAAAGAGAACAGAAGGTTGGGGAGTTTAACCTCAGTGTGACAATGACAGGTGCTGTGCTGCCTGGTGGTCCAGCTCTCTGCTCTCTGACTGATCAGTCTGCTCAGCAAACGAACCACCTGACAAAAAAAAACACACAAAAGACAGAGTTGTTGAGTTTCAGAACAGGTAGAAACACTTGTTGAAAAGATGTTGAAGATGTGCAGTTATTCTGTATGCGTTACCTGCAGGTCCAGCTGAATCCAGTCTGTGTGTGTTGCCTGATTGGCTGTTCTGTTTCTGATGAACTGGAACAACTTCAGGAAAACACACGGGTCTAAAGAAATCAAAATCAAACACTACTGTCAATGCATGTGAAAAGGAAACTTAATAAAATTAATATCAGAATTAATATATGAACCAAAAAAAAAAGATAAATGGTTCCTTGGTGTATAAATGAAATTATGGTATATTATATAATAGTGGAATCACTGCACTGACAGTGCTGTAGCCGAGACGAAGCCTCACCGTGCTGAGAACAAAGCTGCTGAGCCAGTTCCTGGTGGTCAGACATGTACGTGAGGACAGACACACACTCTGAAACTGTCCGCAACCTGCTGTCTGCTGACAAACACACACACACCATCGGCAACACATACTGCAACCTGAGAGAGATGGAAAGAGAAAAGTGACCACATGTCACATGACTCATTGGGTGTTACTCATGTTGGTGAATCTGCATCATGAAAAGTCATACTGCGTTGTTGCTAGTGGCAGTTTGTCTTTGCTCTGACCACAAGAACAGAAAACACTTTATAACACATACTGGAGAAAAGCTTGGAAAAAAGCACCATCTCAGTTTACTTGCTTAGTTTTGCTCAATTCGTAGATGCTTTTGCGATTATGATTATATTATTTGAGCCCATAGTCACCAATTGAGCCAAAGTAGCCAAATATTGCTGTTTGACATAACTTTGACTACAAATACATAAAAAGGTCTGTGTTGTCCCTTTCTCCATTTCTGTATTGAGGAAAGTGTAATGTCTTTACCAAATCATGCACATTAAGGCGCTTATGTGGTCTCCTTTTGATAACTAATGTCATATTTTTTCACTGAGTCTCCCCTGAAAAAGTTTAAAGCCCCCCTGTGGAGGCCAGCCTCTGGTCTACAGTTATAATTCACAGAAGTGGTGAGATTTTTGACATAAACCACGCTGATCATGTACAAAGAGTCACCTCTGTGCTCTGTTACCAATTTATTTTTAGACAATTTCCAGGAACTTCTACAAGTGATTTTCATCTTCATCATTGCAGTGACCGTAAATCACTGCAGGCAGTTTACAGTCAGATATTATTATATTACATGACCAATGAAAGTCATAAACCCGTACACACTCCCTGCTCAGCCACTCCTCAAACTCCAGTATTCCCCTCTAGGTGAGTGTTGCATCACACAAACGTGTGTGTGTGTGTGTGTCTTTGCTTTGCCATTGGAGGATCCAAAAAAAGAAAACAGTGTGTGGCAGTGTGCTAAAGGCTGAGGTTTTTTTAACACGTCACTGCTTCCCACAGCTCCCACAAACAAAACAAACATTGGCCTTTTGTTGGTATCGGTATGACAACTTGGCAAACTTGTGAATTCATAATCTCCTGAACAGTCTCTGTTCAGCTTCTTTTTTTTAAAATCATCCTCAACTGAATTATTTGTGCCTTGGTCCTGACTTTGAGTAAAAAAATAAATGGCTTTCTTGTGGTTCCTTTTAGACAGAATGATTGTCATGTTAACCACAAGCAGGATTTATATGATACATCTCAATATTCACATGTTATGACGTTCAATAAAGTATTCAAACAAATGAATGTTCATTCACTGAGTTTTTTGGACTTTACTGAACAAAACGCCTATTTGCAAAACTCTGTTGTCACATACGATCATATATTTTAACTATGGATCATATTTCCATTAAAATCTGCTGAACTTGAAATTATATAGAGGGGATGTGACCTTTGACCTCGTGGCTGCTGATGGTGCTGTCTTGAAATTGTGAGAGTGTGTGTGTACCTGTCAGAATGTGTTTGTGGCGTCCTCTCAATTAGGACACATAGGGTCTTCATTGCATTGAGAACAAGCTCCTCCCTCTGTGAGCCGCCTTCACACAGCCGCAGTACTGACTGCAGCAAAGCATTCTGGGAGCACAGACCAACAGCAGAGTGCTCGGCCTAGGACCAGAGGGAGAGAGGGAGGAGGAAATAGTTTAGTTCACTCAAAAATCTATCCAGGAGGGTTAAGATAAAGAAATGACAAATAATATGTTCATCGTGTTATTCTGATCAGACAGTTATATGGGCGAGAAGGGAAAGTTTATAAGCTAATACATATAGTACAATAAAGTCTAAAGTGTAAGTGTGTTTCTGTTTGTACCTTCTTGTCTGCAACTCTGCTCTCACACTCCTTTGACAACACAGCCTCCACCACCTGGGAATCAGACAGACATCACGAACAGGACATTGGCAGAAGCAGCTAATAAGAGAAAAGTGACCAAAGAGTAAAAGAGCAAAAGGAAATTTGGGACAGACTTTTAGTTGTTGGAGGGAGCTTGGTGAAATTAAAAGCTGAAATCCTCAAATTACAGGACAACCTGTTCTACTACTTGAGCCACAGCTACCTATCTGTACTTTTTGTGGCGGGAAGTTGTGAAAATGTGGAAACTACTGTCTAGTGTATATTCTGGATTTTCCGCTGGGAGAAGCAGTAGGTGCAATTTTAAAGAATTTTTAAATGAAGTAAATTAACTTTTTTGTTTCAGATCGTTAACTATGTTGAGAACAGGTGAACTTCCTGGAAATCCTCCAGTTTGTAAAATTCTGATATTCATCACATTTTGCAGCCCTGCACTTCCAAATGGCACTTTTTTTTTGTTCGTTTGGTATTTTGTTGACTTGAAGAGAGGCCTGATAGAGGAATGTCATTGCTGTGTCTTGAAAGCACCAGTGGGGTGAGGCTGACCTTTGTGGTCGCACATCACACTCTCTCACATCTTTATTTAGAAATATGCATTACTCTTAGCCACACTAGCCGTGTGCTTTTAGTGATAGCAATGTCTGGCTGTCGTTGTGAAACAGTGATGGCACAGAACATGACAGGCCTCTGATCATTACAGGTGTCTACAGTATTACTGTTGTGTCATCACCTCATCACTGTGGGCTAGAACCAGGTAGAGAAGCCTCAGAGCAGCTAAACCAGTGTCCTCCACGCTGAAACCAGTTAAACCAGTGTCCTCCAGTCTCCCTAGACCAGTGGCGGGAGCAGCAGGGCCTGCTGGGAATGAGCTGGCAGCAGTAGAGTTTGAACCACCAGCAGAGGTGGAGCAAAGTGAGTCCAGAGCCTGACAGAGACGAGACAGGTGAAGGTCCAACAGAGGGAGGAGGAGGACAGCTCCGGGACACGACCTGCACACAAAAGATAAATGTTTGAATATCTGTATTAGTGGTTGTTAAAGTAAAAGGTTGTTGTAGTCAATGATTTTGATTTTCTTTAGTTTTTATGTGTATGAAAATATTTTGTTCACGCCTTATGGACTTCAATGTGCAAGGTGATGTATCAGTGAAAATGCAGCCTACATGGATTGGAAGTAAATCTTTGACGATTATGTACATTAACACGTGGCGGCCTCATTGTGGTGTTTTGCCATAGGATAATTTCGGTGCTGCTATTACACCATTTGGCCACAAGAGAGCTCTCCTGTCAACAGAACTGCTCAGCTTTAACTGTGTTTTATTGTTCAGTGAGCAGCAGAGAAGCAGCAGATCGTAGAGGATCAGCAGAGCCTCTGGAGTGTCTCAGTCTGTCAGTCTACCTTTTATTTTTGCTGGTCGCTGCAGCTTCTGGTCGGCTCTGACTCAGCATGTTGAGTCCAGTTATAGCCAGACTCTGGACTGGACTCGGAGCAGCTCTGGGAGCTCCACCTTCACTCCCACTGACTGCAGCATTAGAGTGGATGAGAAGACCTGCTGACAGCCCACTGAACACAAACACTTCATCAGTTCCTGCTTGAGTTTCAGTGGTTATTACCATTAGGAAACATTTTTACTCACATTACTTCCATAATAACCATTATTATGCATTACATTTTATATTCTTATTATTATCATTTTATTTTTAACTTAACAAATTATAGGAGCTCACAGAAATACTCAAACTGATTGTAAGGTTTTATGTGGTTTCAGGACACTACATGATCGTCACATTGTCATAGTTACAGTTCGAGCTGTTTACTTGGATGTCAGGTGGAAGTCAGTCAGACTCATCGACAGCAGGTGAGAGAGGCCGAGGCTGCTGGGAGACAAAGGCTGCTGCAGCAACAAACCCAGCAGGACGTTACCTGAAGGGCGACACATCAAACTTGTGAAAGACAAAAAGAGAAAAGTCCTAGTTTGGGTCAACCTCCAAAAACAGGGACCTGCATTTCCCATAATGCAAGTGGACAGTGTTATAACTCAGGTTTTCTGTCAAATATTTGAAGTCTAACTTAAAATAACCCTTATGACATCACTGTAACATCATTACTGACATTTCCTCAGAGCTGACAAAGCTTCTCCAGTCGACAACAACATTAAACAACTGTTTCACCGGCTGAGCAGTATTTTAACAGTAATTTAATCTCCGCTGTCAGAGAGGTTATATCACCAGATCTATTTATGTACAAACACTCAGGTGTGATGTTAAGATGCTCTAAAGTCTCTATGAACTGTTTTGCAACGTCTCGAACACAGTTTTTATTTCTGTAGATTAGGAAGAGAAGTTCTGATTTAACATATGTTCTGTTTGTTTGATAAACTGATCCAGTATCAGTGCCTGATTACAGATATCACTGGAGAGTAGTGCTAAACCTCACAGGTGCTCTTCTGTGATGAGCAGGAACAGTTTTATTACTCATCAGTGTATCAAGGATGCATTTACGTTCTGTTATTATCTGAATATTCATACGGTATTTATATTTTGCTAAACCCGTCAGTTGTCATGTTGCAGGTGTTTTATTTGTCATATTATCCCTCTAATAAAGCACCACTGCAGACTGACTTACCTCGGTGCTGCAGGTGTGGAGGTCTGACGGACAGGAAGGGGTCCAGGCGAGACGCCTCCAGTTTGTCACTAGATCTGCTGCTGGACGACCCTCTGTCTCCACCATCTCTCCGTGTCTTCACCGGCGTCATTCTAGGTGGGACGCTGGCCCCAAACATCTCCTTGGTGATGAAACCATTTCCTGTTGGAGAGGATGAGCTGCTGCCACTCCCATGATGCAACTGGGCAAGACTGCTCAGCACTTTAGGACTGAGGAGAGAAAATATCAGACGTTTATTTTAGCTTTTGTTCTAGTTTCACAAACTGTGACTGATCCTAAAGGTCTTGTTTTGTCAAACCAAGAGTTCAAAACTGAAAAATGTTCAGTTTATGAAGATATAAAACTATGAAAAACATCATAAAACATGTAAACGAGTATCAAAGCTGTAATATTTATAACTGACCTGTTTCTAGTCAGTGGAGAGGCCACCTTGTTTTTGTCTGAACTGTGCAGCTTGGTCTTCATCTCATTGATTTCTGCTTCTTTAAACTGCAGCTCTGACTGCAAAGACTGAACCTGAATACAGAAAATGTTTGTTAATGTGTTATTCAGAGGATGATATATATATGTACATATGTGTGTGTGTGTTTTTCAGCTCCTCACCTTTCTGTTGAGCTCCTTCTCCCTGTCACTCTGCTCTTTCTGTTTCTGCGTATCCACCAGGATCTGGTTCTGTCTCTGTGCCTCCTTCTCCTGCTGGGCTGCTTTCAGAGAGTCCCTCAGCACCCGGATCTCCCCACTCTTCAACACAATCTCATCCTCCACCTCCTTCAACTAGTAACATACATATTCACAAAGACATATTTAACAATTTTTGATTGGTACAAGTCGCTCTTAAATTAGCAGATCTCTAGATCTGGGTATCAAACCTCAACACCCTTTAGATTATGAGTGAAATGTCAAACACGGTCTAATGAAAGCTTACATGAGGTGAAGGTTGACGTTATTCGTTTGATTGAAACTTCTTAACAAACTAATTATTACAAACTATTTTAGGTGTGAACATCATATAGTTTCCATCAAGAGCTAGGACTGTCTGATGCCAAACATACTGTATATTATACTGTCAGACAATGTGAAATAAGATCATTTTAAAAACTTTAAAGCTTAAGAGAAAATGAAAGAAAAACTCTGTTAAGGGGTTAACATGGCAGGTGCATAATTTAATAATATACTGTATGTGTGTAAACTTAGCCAAAGGCCACAACAGATGTTACAAAGTCACCCAGCCTAGACTATAAAATGGATTACATTTTTTGCATTAAAATAAATCAGCAGCATGCAAAACAATTTTAAATATGGAAAATGATAGTGTCAATAAAGATATACTGACAAAAAAAATTAAATTTCCCAAATTACTGATCACAAGAAACCTTTGAAATGTATTCATGCAAGAATCTCATGTGCAAATGCAAATAAATGCTATTAACGTTAGTAGAAGTGAGAAACCACTGAGTCTCACCTTCCTCTTCAGCTCTGCATGCTGAGCCTCCAGCACACTGTACGAGCCTTCTTTGTCCATCCTGGACTGCTGCTGCCTGTTACCTGAACGCACAAGACAACACAACTTCAACACAAAAACGTTACTGTATTCACCGCTTCTCCTCCAGTTTGACATCTGCCTATTAAAAAGAACACCACAATGATTCTGCAGGTTATTAACACAGGTCCCCACCCGACATCATGTCCATTTACTGTGACAACACAGAGAGACTGAGCAGACAAACCAATTTACAAACTCACCAGAACTTTTTCTTATTCTACTGCTAACTTTCCTCTCACATCCACACCTCTACATTTATAGATTTACACAACTAACACTTTCATTCAAGATGTTACTCCAACCAAGTACACTTATTCACCATTTTTATGAAGACAATCTTGTCAAGACTTTTTTTTTTATTTCTTAGATTAGTTTTACATAGATTATCATTCATTAAATACTGTATTTCTTCATGTAAATGTATAATTTTTATCCTGCTTTAAAGGAAATATTTGTGTTTGTTCATTGTATCCCTGACAGGACACAACACTGTTTTCTGTGCCAGAATCCAAAGACAAATAGACTTTGTACCAGATGAGCTGCTGTACGTTTTGTAATGTGATAAGAGAAATTTAACGGGATCAGATAAGATGGAATTCCCACTTAGAATTATTTGGACAGACAATTGTGTTTTCACACTTATTGTTTAAAATGGCACATTTGAAGACACGATTTTCACTACAACAGTAACATTACTTTGACAAACAATAGCTTCCTAAACACTGACCGTGACGAAAGTTGCTCTGAACTCACCGAAAGGCTCTCTGCTTGGTATCCCAGCATTCTCTCTGTTGAACCCAAATGTGTTGTCTCTGCTCTGATTGTTTGTGGTTCTGCTCAGAGATTTGCTCTGCCATGCAGATGAAAAGGACCCACGGCCCAGCTCTGTTGGTTTGGACCCAGACCCAGACGAAGCAGCTGAGGTAATGGCCTGTGAGGCGATAATGTCAATCTCATCCAAGTCGTCCTGAGTAAAGTCTTCATCATCTCCAAACGGGTCATCAAAGGCCATCGCCGTCGGTACATCCTGATTGAGGCCTCGGAGGCGCTTGGTGGGGGGACAGTTCATGCTATGGAGGAAAGAGGCACGTCAACATGCTACAAACAAATTTAGTCTACAGTTTTGTTGATGAAGCATCAGGGCTTGTATCAATGAAACATTTCAGAGTACAAAGTTCAGATTACAGTTCACTTCCAGCTAGTTTTGGTCAGTTAGACCAGTGGTTCCCAACCTTTATTTTCAGGGACCCATATTTTTACCATTGTAAACTTTGGTGACCCATCCCTTTCGTTCGCCAGTTTGTCACGGCAAAAAATACATTCAGCTCGAACTTCCATTGCTTCTACGAACCCAAACTCTATAAATCTTTCTTGGTATCCTCTCTTTCTTTTTTTAACACATTCCTCCGCAGTCTCTCCAACCTGCCGCGTAGCCATCTTTCCCCTTAGCTCAGTAAGTTGCTAGGCAACGGCGACTGCACGAGAGGCACGTAGACGTGATATGCGAAAAATAATTTTAGTCACTTTAGTTAGGCTACTTTAAACAGAATAAATGTTAATTGTTGTACTTCAATGTTGTTGCTTTTTCACATATTGATGAAATACTTTGTCATTTATTTATTATGGTTATTAAATTGTGGTTATTAAAAATTAAACCCCTCAAAATCAGGAAGGCTTCGCGACCCCACGTGGATCTTTGGCGACCCCATTATGGGGTCGCGACCCATAGGTTGGGAACCACTGAGTTAGACGATCCATAAAGCCACTTGGCAGTAAAATTTAGATTTTAATTGTGTCATTATAGGAATATCATCAATTTGCTTGTCTTCTTAGGAAAAGGACATGTTCATAAATGTTTTGAACCCTTTCCACATTATTATAGTGATCTTCGGGGGTATCCTTAGCTAGTGGGAGAACCTAAAGTCGGTATAAAATTTGTGAAAAACATGAAAGGCCTAAAACTAAAACTTGTGGTTTGTCCGTTCTGGGCTACTATAGAAACATGGCAGACTCTGTAGAAGAGGACCTGCTCCCTCTGTAGATGTAATACACTAAAGAAATCAGACTTATGACTAGTATATTCCAAGATTAGCCAATAAATTCCCCCTAAATCTTAAATATTGGACCTTTAAGTGAACTACTTTAAAAGAAAGCAGCTTAGTCCCACTTTCTAGATGACAATGTTTGACTCATAAAGTCAAATAATTTCAGACCCCTTTTTGGTATGTTGGTGTTACTACTTCTACTGGTGCTGATCCATCACTAGCAGGCTTCAAGCCTCTGCAAGTTGGGGTTTCATAAAAATGAACTGAAACTGGTGGTTACAATCTTAACACTGATCACCATCATCATGTCAGACTGCACCACCAAAAAATGTCTTAGCCTCCTGTTCATGTCTCATTGCAATTTGTAATATTATTTAATTTATGGTCACTACTCTTGGAATAATATTATTATTTGTATCATGGTCATTTTGTTTGCAATATTTCTTACACTATGGTCACTTTACATTAAAATACTCTTTTTATATATCGTGCCACTTTTATCCTCAGTACTTGTTTGAAAGGTTGATTGTTTTTCGTGTTTATTGTGTAGGTTATAAATATTTCTGTCTGTTTATTGTGGGGTTTTTTTTCGCCTTCTCTACTTATTCCTAACTAATTTTCCCGTGGTGGGATGAATAAAGTATATCTAATCTAATCTAATCTAATTGTGAGTTAGTAAATGCGCAGTAGGAGTGAAAACATGTTGCATGTATGTTTAAAGCTTAAGAGGCTCCGGCTCGGTTCAGGTCAAAGAGACTGTGAGCTCTTTGTTCTCACACAAATAAAACTCAGTCCATTTATGAGTTGTTACGAGCTGTCTTACGTTACTTATCCGGTGCTAACTCACCTTGTCTCCTGCTCCTGTTAGCAGTTAGCTCTACAGACAACTAGCTGTGACTCCAAAGGTAAGTTAGCCTTGCTAAGCTAACAACCAGCATTTAAATGTCGGTTAACACTTCACGAAAACGACATTAGAGCTATCCGATAAAGGCGTTCATTCAGACGGGGATGCAGCACTGAACTGACCGGTAAAATTGGTTAAAACTGCAACGCACAGCTAAACAACATGACGCTAAAAGTTATCATCAAGTGTGTCATTCAGCCCGACCCGCTCCTGTGCCGCTCCTGGTCTGACCAATCACAGCGCTACTCTGGCAGACTGACCAATCAGGGGCGCCCATGCGCTGACGGGTCGCTGTACAGGTCCCTGTTTGAGACAAACGATACAAACGCACAAATAGTTATAGTATAGTTCCACATTTTGGGAAATGTTTTCTTAGAGTTAGACTATAAAAATGATTAAGAAGCATTCTTCTATGCTGTACAGCTTGTACATCCCTTTCCCGCTGGTGATCATTATTGTTATTATTGTTTTGCAATGTAAGGTGCTTACATCGCAAAAAACATCATTATGATATCCTTACAAACATACAATAAACATGAATTGTTTAGGTGATAGGTCCAATGCTTTTAATTTGTGTGGTAAATATGAAGCCACAGTCAGCAGCTGACTTACCTAGAGCAGTACTGAACTGGACACAGTGAGAATCAGCTTGTCTGTCCACAAGGCCATGCTGTATACAGACATATGGAAAATCCACCTCCCAAGTCTTCTGTTGCATAACTATTATACTGGGATAGAGGGTCGTATTGGAGGGTATAGTTAATCCACTTGGATGGGTGTTGCATCAAAAAAAACATTGTCAATGAAGCAGATAAATCCGCACACCAAATGGCTTCTATAGCACAAGGCTCCTCCTTAGACTTCTAAACATTTTGACCTGATAACGATTTAAAAACATGCCATGTGTCAGCCATGACGGATGAATGCATGAACTTGAAGTTGTCCTGCACCACAAAAATATGGTTTGCTGGTGTTTAATGTCTGAAAATAGTTGACATGTAGGCTTATTTGGACATATTGCACAAAAATATGTGGATTTACTGCAGAATAAGAAGAGTTTTGTGCAGCAAATATGAAGCCACAGCCAGCAGCCGGCAAACTTGGCACAGCACAAGAACTGGAAACAGTGAGAATTAGCCAGCCTGGCTCTGACCAATGACATGCATCATTACATAGTCACAAGGCCATGCCATATATACAACCATATGGCACATCCATCCCCTCAGTCCTTTGTTGCATTTTTATGTTGCTGGGGAAAAAATTGAGGGAATACTCAGTCTGAACTTAAAGTAATATATTAGAATCAAATAAGTGTATCAACATTTCATCAACCTTTCTTTTCTTTAGCCTGGATTTTTGCAACTGGACAGTCAGACAACACTGTTAGGAGAGATCTTAGTTAGAAAGTCAAATTGAATCTTGGAAAGGGAGGAAGACGTGCCTTTACATCCTTTGTGAAAATGACCATCTATGTATAACAAAAAAAAAGGAAATTAATTATTGCACCCTTGTAACAGCTGCCAATTGCTAATCTGACATTAGCAGTTAGCCACAGTTTTTATCCACATATTATTTCAAAGACCGGTGCATGTTCATATGAAGGGTTCGTGGTATCCTAGTATGTACACTCATGTGGCTTCTCAGCAACAGCAAGTGTGCTTTCCATTTTTAGACACAGACAGGTCTGTGTGTTACAGCTGAGGCTCTACAGTGTGTATGTAACTCTGACACATGCTCACTCTCTCTCTCTCCCTCTCTCTCTCTCTCTCTCTCTCTCTCTCTCTCTCTCTCTATCCGCCTCCATACTTCAGTACAGAAATGGCAGAGCTCAGTGACAGGCATCCAGATGCAGCCATCATCATCATCATCATCATCATCATCATCATCATCATCATCATCATCATCATCATCATAAAGACACAGACACACAGAGACACACACACACACACACACACACCTACACCTACGATCATCAGTAAAAATCTGCACCACCACAGTCTCACCAGTATTCTGCACCATGGCAGGTCTCCTCTGCACAGATTCCGTTCTTCACGTCTTAAAAAGATAATTCAGTGATGAGCAAAGCACCACACACACACACATGCACACACACGTCTGGCAGGCGAGTTGGTTACTATAACAACCAAACAGTCAAAGCAGGGCGAAAAGCAGAGTGAATCAGATGAAATGAAGCCTACATACATGTGTATGTGTGTGTGTTACTGCAGAGCAGAGGAGCACCTCTCGCATGAAGCTTTCTGAATCTGTCCATTGTAGATCTGAGACCTCTGACTGTCCTCTCAGTGTCCTCTCAGCATTGATTGGACAGAGGTCTGTAGTGGAAACCAGATTGCTGTCCAATCAGAGTGAGAGCTGAAAGATGTCCCCTACGATGTGATATTCATAGACAGATATAAACCTTTTTCAAGTGGGACTTATCAAGTTCAAACTCAGCAAGTTTAGAGCAGGAGTTCAAACTCCAGGGACCACTGCCCACCTTTTGTTACTGTTGCTATGCCTGTAGCAGACCGTGAGACCAGTGGTGAGTTAAAAATGTCACAGTAGGAAGAGTTTTCTGCACTCCTATAGGCTGAGTGCTGTTCAGATTATAACTGCAGTAGTATGAGGGTATTTTTCAGATTCCAGGTGGTACACAAAACAGTTTTTTTTTTTTACTATCAGGCCATCAGACATAATCTTTGTCCCGAGACGAAGATTTTCTCTTGGGCCCTCACGGCCGCCCGTGCGCCCCTGGATGCGCCGTGCGCCCCGATCAGTCTGTCCGGCGCCCCCCTCTACCTCGTCAACCCCCGCTCCCGGGGGCGCCCGCTCAGCTAACTTGATGAGCGGTATCGAAATGTCGTGACGTTTTTTTTCATTTTCGGGCGCTCGTGCGCCCCCCACGGACACGGCGCCCTGGGCAGCCGCCACTTTTCATTGTATTGTTGACCCTGTGTTAACTTGACAAATGACAAATAGCCCTGAAAACTGAATACACATAATGGGAACATGACAATAAGTCTCACATTCACCAGTTTTTTATATTTTTAACCCCTTTTACCTGCAAGGGGACAGACTGATATGTTAAAACTCTCCTCAAAACTTTCATTGTGTTTCATGGTTTTACTTTAGTTTTTACATTAACCTGATGTATTCTGTGACTACATCATCTGCAAAGGGTGTTTATTCAGACATGAGACCAACATGTTCAATTTCTATCAGATTCATATAAATGTCACTGGCAGATTTTATCAGCTGTAGCTTGGTAGCATTAGCTAGGCTGAAATATCAGTCTTCAGCTATCTTTTTAATGTTTCCAGCTGATTTGTTTAAAACGAGAACCTTGCAATAAGTTTTTAAATAATAAATGGTGGCTACATACATGGTAACTTAATGATAAGGATAAAACTGTGCATGTAGTATGTAGAAGACATAGAGAATTAAAGGAGCAGAGCTGTTGTGCCGAGCAGAGACAGTGACGCTGTCTGAGGCATGTTTGATTTAAGTTTCACAAATCTAATAAAGATCAGCACAGAGCCACTTACATTAGCCTAAGGTCTGATACAATATCATCCAGGAACCACTTCCACACTGCTGATGTTCCAGTCCCACAGATTTTCTGAACATAACCTGTAACACCACAAAATAATGACAACTCGTGGCACTGGGCGAGAGGCAAGGTACATGGGCAAGTCACAAGTTCATTACAGGACTGAGAATGATGAATCATAATAAAAAAAGATTATAGATTAAAATGGAATTTATTGCACACTCATGGGACTTAAACTTTGCATTGTGTTGAAGAGCTTTGGCTTTTCACTACATGATTATCGTGACTGAAATAATTTACGATAACGATATTATCGCAATATCTATATGTAGAAAACTTGATAAATAATAAATAAATAAATACAACTCATCAATAACCTTTATTGTATTTTGTCTCTTGTGGGTTAGGTTTAGGTAGGGAGGTAGGGAGTGAATCTGTAACTTATATCATGACATCTCTAGATCCTAACTGAACTGCCAGAGTGAAAGCTCTATATTGAATAAGTTCTTCTCTGTCTAGATTTACAGTTTTTTTCTAGTTGCTAACACATTGAAATGACATGGATAGCACAAATATTTAAAGTGACACACAGGGAGGAAAACCTCATCTCAAATCTCTAAAACTTTAAACACATTTTATGCTTTACACACATTTTGCAATTTGAAATGGCACTTTTTTTTAAACGATATATTTGATAGCATTTTCTTACATACACATACACTTGTATATACATACATGTCGTTATATCAAATATGTAGGTCTGTGCTCCAAAGAAAGCACCTGTTATGGTACAAGTGTCATAAACAGAACAAAACCGAACAAACAAACAATCATTACATATACACATCGAAATGGCACTTTTTGAAGTGTACCGAACACGGTTCTCTGCATAACACACAACGATCTGACATAAAGTCACATGTTTGCAATTTTAAAACACTGCTATTTAATATGACTCTACATGAGCTCATTGGCCACTATATGTGCCACCTGGCCAAACAGGTAGCACACAGTGTTATGGGATTGTTAACACTTCAATCAGGAAGTAAGCGATAAAAGACCATACGTGAGCATCGTTTTTCCTTTTACAACAACAATGGAAGACATTACTGAGAGAGGAAGAGGAAGAGGAAGAGGGAGGGTGAGAATGAGAGGGGGAGGAAGAGTGAGAGGTAAGGGTAGAGCAGTGTTGTCGAATTATCTTTTTTATTTTTCATTTTTTCTGCACATTTTTTCTGCAATTGTATTTTTCAGCTTACTGTTTTGTGAGCATATTTTAGTTCACTCCAATGTAAATATATCTGCTGTGCATATGTTGCACTGACTTGTTTGGTAAAATAAAAAAATAAATATTGCAATAGCATGTGTGGGTATCTGCAAATATTTCTGTGCATGTAACAATCTGAAGAATTCTCTACAGTTTGAACTATGTTACTATTATTGTGTTTAAGCAAATGGAAAAAATGTAACTGTCCTCAGGTCACTGGTATATTCTTCAAAATTTGAAACAGAAGACCTCTACTAGGCACACTGGAGAGACTACATTTCCCAGAATTCCTTGAGCAGCATCTGCTGGAGCACCCTGAATTAACAGCTAGAAGATGGATGGTTGGATGATGTGTTTCCTCTGTTACCGTGTGTATTGCTGCAGTACAGGAGGTACAGTCCCTCCTGCACATGTCGGGGCTTTATGAGGAATTTCAGTCAGAAAGGAAGACATCCTGAGGGAGACCACTGCATCTGATTGGCTGTTGACCATTTAAAGGCCACCAATCAGGCACAGACTTTGTGTGACTGCGTGTGTTTCCCTCTCCGTCTCTGAATGCACTGTGCCAGTCTGCGCATATTTTTTATGTTTGCAGCGCTGCATGCATGCATGAGTGTGTGTCTGTGTGTGTAAGTGTGTGCAGGATGCTACAATCTGAAGCTGTGAAGGAGGGGGAGGGGCGAGGACAGAGATGCTGAAGAAATAGATGAAAAAAGAGGGATTTATAGTGGAGAAGGAGAAGAGAGGACAGTGAGGAGAGGACAGATGCTGAGGAGAGAGTGATAGTGAAAGGCACACTAAGATAGACAGCTAGAGTGAGGAGGAGGAGGGGGAGGAGGAAGAGACTATCTGCTGGAGGAAGCAGCAGCATCACCGATTTTCACAGGAACCAAAGCAGCTATCCTCTGTTGCCGTGACGATGGGCTGCTGGCTCTCTGGACCATGGATGGGTGATCAAACGGTGAGCATCCAAACACACCTAAATGATATAAATGCTATGTGTGTTTAATTTGAAGAAGATGTAACTGAGCTCTGTAAGGTGTGTGTGTGTGAGGATGCAGATGCAAAATGGCATCATTACATGATTTCTGCAGGGCTCTGCATCTGTGTGTGTGTGTGTGTGGGGGTGTGTGTGTGTGTGTGTGTGTGTGTGTGTGTGTGTGTGTGTGTGTGTGTGTGTGTGTGTGTGTGTGTGTGTGTGTGTGTGTGTGTGGATAATGAACCTAATTTCTGTAGAATTTTTGTAAACATGTACAAGATGCATGTTCTAAGACTGTGGTTCATATTCGTCATCTCCATCTGCTGAAGGCTCACAGCCGCTCTGCTGCCGTCCTCTGTCTCCACACACAGGTGCCATTTTGTGCTTCTCAGCTTGTACCGTGTGTGTGTACGTGTATATATGTGTGTTTATACGTGTGTATGTGTGTCTGGTTGAATGTAGCGGAGGGTGACTCATGGTTGTGATGTGCTGGAGTTAACAATACTGTTCATGCGTCTAATTCGGTGGCTGCTGAGCTGCATGTGTGTGTGTGTGTGGGTGTGCATGTGTGTATGTGCACATGTGTGGGTGTGGGTGTGCATGTGTGTGTGTGCAGATGTGTGTGTGAGAAGTGAGGTGAGGTTTCTGTTGGCTCGTAGGTGTTAACCCTTTAATACAAACATTAATCATATTTGATTAAAATCATTAAAATTCGACTGTTTGCTTGTCACACTGGAATACATCCACCATCTGTCTGCAGGCACAGTTATGTCTTGTGACCCAGTTACATAATGTCGATTAATTCAGAGTTTTCAGTCTGTGAAGTGTTTACATTTTACAAAAAGACTAGATTAAGTGCAGTTAAAATGGCAGCGTTCAGACAAAAATTTGATTTACAGAATAATTGACGCTACTCAAGTGAATCAGTCACTTAAAAGTTGTCGGACTTGTGGGAGAAAAGTGCAGCAGAGGCCTTGATATGTTGACTTTTAGTCTCTAGCATGGGTCAAACTCCCACAACACTAGATCCTACATTCCCCATAATGCAATAATACATGGTAAACAACCCCTTCTTTAAACCTTCACACCTCCAGTTTCTGTTTTACATTTGTCGTCTTCAAGCTCGCTGACGACATCACTATGACATGATCGGGGTTATTTTTTTTGAGTCTTGACAAAACTCCCAGGCTGAGGGAGATGACTCATTTTGCTAACAGGGACCAGTAAACAGATCTATATGTGTAAAATAGGTGGTGAGCAAGTGTTAAATCTCTGGAAGTCAGTTGGATTCAATGCAGACATTCAAATAACACCATGAATCAGTCCTGCTGATGATGCTAATGATGCTAAAAGCTGCACGGTACACATATAGCAGAATATTAATTGCTGAAATCATCAATGCAGAAAACTATTTGACATTAATTGATTACCATCAAATTAACTGATAATTTTCTCTTGAGGAAACACGAGACACACGTGTTGATGCTTTGGTGGGCAGATGATATAGTTAAGTGTCTCTTGTTGTTGTAAGTCTGAACAACTCATATTCAAGCAAAGATTCTAAGCCTCTTTTAGCTCCAAGTTTTGGTTTTCTGACATGTTTAATGTTTCGTTTTGTCCTTCAACACTAAACACAGTTAGCAAGTATCTGGTTAAGACAGTGGATAACAGCTAAAGACAGAGAGTGCATATTGCACTTACATTCATCAAGTGGACTCCAATAAGATGATCATGTCGCTTTGTGTCAGCTTTATCTGGGATTAGGTGTGTGTTTGCTAACATCACATCCCTTCTCCACCTCTGTCTGCTTGTCTCAGGTGGGTGGGCGCAGTCTAGCACACCTAAGCCAGCGGGATGCTCTGCGGATCCTGGCAGCCAGTCAGCGTCCAATCACCATGCAGATCAAGGGTCAGAGGGGGTGTGGCACAGAGGCAGACAGGGGATCCTGGGAGCCCCTTCCCCTCAACCTGCAGCACCTCAACCTGCCCCTCCCACGGATGGGGGCGGGGCTTAATGCATCCAGCCCCTCCTACCAGGACAGGTACACAGACACAACATTAACATACTGTAGTTTTTGCATACCATGAAGTCTTACTGAAATATCATGGACCTGTACAGCATAAAAAAACTGAAGTAAAGTCAGTGAGTATGAAGTTATCATGAGGCAGAAGTTGGATTGCTAACACTGCTGCTGTGCTGAATCATGACTGTACAGACAGCTTTCTTCAGCAGCATTATGTGAGACTGGTGTTTCTAGCCACTGTGGAGAAAGTTCTGGTTAAACTGTCTTTCCCACACCTGTGCTGTAAGTAGTCTCAAACTGCTGTGCATACATTTTCACAGGTATTCTAATATCTGAGGAGAATATATTGTTTATGAAATCCAGAAACCAGAAAACAAAAACAAAGAAGAAGACGTTTTTTGTTGTTCTGCAGCTACATGCATTAACTGCACATGTGAAAATATTTTCACATATCAGTGTATTAAGGTCTGTAGTTTTGCTTAGAAGCAAGATTTTAAACAATATCCAGTCTTGAAAATGTCTTAATTCTGTGTGTCTTTCTCAGACATTACTACAACCACCTGTCTCTGCCACAAGATCACTGTGAAGGTGGACGGTACAGCTACCTGTCCAGCTCTCCACGGGACACTGTGGACATCGGCCACCAGGTGACAAAATAATATTGGATAACATTCAGCAACAATCAATTTTCAAATGCTTTGAACTGATCAAGATCCTTTGAAATATGTCATGGTTTGTTATGCGGATCAACAGACTGCACAGCACTAACATTACCCACGCTGCATTTACCAAACATGGCTGTCCTTTATACATTTTGAAAAAAGTCTAAAAACTTCCAAGATTTTCAAAGGAAACTAAGCTAAGCTAATTACACATTTGCCTCAATTTTAAATATATTTGTTATACAGGTTCTTTGTGTTGTTTCTTATTTTCTTTGTTTTATGTCATGAATCTAACAGGATCCAGAGCTGGCTGGTCGTGGACAAAAGGGACAGAACTGCCTGATGGGATGTTGCAATGCAAACT
The DNA here is from genome assembly GCA_004119915.2 of Collichthys lucidus. Classification (NCBI taxonomy): domain Eukaryota; kingdom Metazoa; phylum Chordata; class Actinopteri; family Sciaenidae; genus Collichthys; species Collichthys lucidus. The sequence goes on from CM014082.1 coordinate 8,074,674, forward strand.
TAGAAGAACCCAACGGTTGCCACAGTCAGGTATCCAAAGCTATGTATTATACAGCTACGGCTTATCGTCATTTTCATTAAGATACCAAAGTTTCAGTACTGTTAACAAAATGCTTTTATTTAATAGTTTTTATTGTTCTGAGTAGAAATGTCACAGAGCTCCACTGTAATCCAAAAACTATTAAAAACACATCAGTGAGCCACACTGTCACACTGATTGTTCTTTCAGTACCACAAGCACACATTAAAAAATATATTTTCACTCAGTCCCACATGTCTGCTGCTGAAAATTCTTGAGCACTGCTGCTGAAAAAAGTCCCACAAAGAGTCCCACTGCTTCCTCCTTCCTCCTGTTTTTAAATAATGTTTGCTAACATCTACAGTGACCAGATGTTTTGGGATTATTTAGGACAGTAATGAGCATTTCCTAAAAATTAAACTATATTTGTGACCTGGTTTCTAATATTCTCTCTTCTGAGAGACAGACTAACGCAACATTTTTCTTAAAGCTCATAAAGATACAGAATATTGGCAACCTTATTTTTTAACTAAAAAAGCCAACCTTCTCAAATACATCAGTTTTCTGTCGTCCAGTCACTGCTCAAATACATTACAGAACAAAATGAACAAAATAAGTATTTAAATCAGGAAATCGACTATAAAACTGACCATGATTCACTGTTAACCTTTATTATTTGACAGTTTCTTACTGCTACAGACACATTTAAGCTTTACACAGAAGGCACTGAGGTCACACACAGATAGATATAATAATGTAAAGCTATGTGTGTTTTATGATGGTTTGGTGTGTGTATTTGTCTAAATGACCTTGGAACTGAAGACGCCTTTTCTTGCAGACCGATGATGAGGATTTCATGCTGGAGAAGCCACTGGGCTTCCTGCCCCTCCACCATGAGCTGGACAGCGGTCTGGGCTGGACTGACGGTTCCATCCACCAGGGTGACCTCTCAGGGTTGGAGACTGAGGAGGGAGGCCTGGAGGACTGTCATTCACATGGGGCCCTTGCCCCAGGTGGTTGTGGGGGCTTTGGAGGTGGTGGCTCTCCTTCCTCCGAGTCCTTTATCTCCTCAGAACTCAGTGACTCCGGCTTCTACAGCGTGAGCACTGGGGAGTTCAGGCATTTTCAGAGGCTGCTGGAGAAACGAATGCGGCTGTATAACGCCAGGCTGCAACATCAGGGCGAACCCTGCGAGAGGCGGGAACGGCGTGACAGCTGCCCTAAGAGCCACCGCGAGCTGCTGGAGGCCATCCCCGAGGCATTGACCATGCAGCCTCAGTGTCAGCGGCTGCAGCTCACAATGGAGGAGGGTGCTGTGCCTGTCATGGACATCCCATCCCGTGGACTTTTCAGGTACTAGCTAGTAGAATAATTGACCTTTTTCATAAGGTTCTGTCAGACAGATGGAAAGACACTGTTTTAAACCTGAAATTAATATAGCCTGAAATAAATAAATAAAAATAGCTGAACTTGTGTTGACTTTGTCTTGCCTTTACTGTTTGTATTTCAGGGTTTCATCAGTCCAGTTCCATAAAGCTGATCGTCCCTGTCTGAACCGTCATAGCTCCAGCAGTGGAGCCCTCTTCAACCCCTCCCATGCCCACGCGGCAGTCTCACGATTGACTGCTCCAGTCCTCTCCACCTGCAGCACTCCCTCTAGCCACCGGAGACCACTAGTACCCATGCAGCAGCACCACCACCACCAGGGCTCGAGTTCAGTGGGGATGCTGAGGAGAAGCCGAACGCTGCACCATCGCCCTGCTCCTCAGGAGTACCGCCGCCGTGCCAGCCACCCGGCTTCCCCCTCATATTGTGCAGCAACCCTACACCACTGTGGAGGTGTCACAGCATGTAACGTTCTGCCACCGGGCCTGCCAGAGGAAAGTGGGCTAGTGACAGGTGTGATTGCTCCCCATCCAGCAGGCCTGGCTCGCTCGCCCCAACAGCACCCCGCTTCTCTGGGACATATGAGGGGTGCCAACACCCATGAGAGATGCTACGACAACAACCCTAACAGCCAGATTGCTCACCACGACTGGTGGCACTCACAAGAAATGCACTTGATGCCTGAGCCGATGGTGACAGAAAGGGACAGAGAGATCGAGAGGGAACTAGAACAAAAAAGACAAATGCAAATGGAGAAACAGCTGGAGAGAGAGAGGGAGGCAAAGATTCAAGAGGAGATGGACAGAGAGAGACAGCAGGAGCTGAGCAGGAGCAGAGCCAGAGAGCAGCTGCACCTCCAGAGTTTGGTTCATCCTCCTCAGGCTGGAGACGTCAACGACACGTGGCCGAAACCAGCCAGCCGTCAGTCACAGAGCGGTGGGGGAGGCAGAGGTCTCTACAGTACCCTGGAGGGCCACACAGGGGCTTGTTCTGCTGCTGGATGGGACGCAAAGAAAGGACAGATGAATGCAAGTTCAAGCCCTAATCCCAGTTCTGGTCTGCAACCAAAACTTGATCTAAACTCAAAACCCAACACAACCTCACGGATCTCCAGGAACCAGCTCCTCAGAGACCGGGCTTCTCAGCTGGCGGATGAACGCAGCGGGATGAGCACAGACGAGGAGACGAGTACTGACATGCTGATGGGTCGGTACTGGAGTCGAACGGAGAGGAGGGAACACTTCCTTTTGGCCCGCGAACAAAGGCAGCAGCAGCTGCAGGCCAGAGGAGTGCCTGTACGAGATGCCATCAGCAGAGGAGGAGCCGTCGGAGGGGGAGCAGGAGGAGGAGCCTTTGTTGGAGGAGGAGGAGCCTTTGTTGGAGACGGCGGTATGCTGGACAGCAGAGGAGGTGGAGCTTTCGCAGAAGGGCGCTGCAACACGGTCCTGGAGCTGAGTCAAAGGAAGCTGAGTCGTCTGAGGAACAGGAAGCTGTTGGATGACTGGACGACAGTAGAGGAGCTGCTGACTCATGGGACCAGGCTGGACAACCAGGAGGACATGCTCTGTCCTAGCTCCCTGCTGACGGTCACCACTGTCTAACTGCATGGACACCACGTAACTGTAACTCTGTGCGTGAGTGAGTGTGTGCGATGTCAATCTAACAACACAACATTTGAGTAAATCCTTGTTCTGTCTTTCCCAAAGTGAACGATGTGAAGATGGATATCAACCAGACGTGTTTAGCCTAGCTTAGCACAAAGACTGGAAGCAGGGGGAAACTGCTAGCCTAGCTTTATCTAACCTTCCAGCAACTACAATTTTAAAAAACTCTATTTGTTATTCTTGAATTAAGGTATTTTAAAGTAGAGTAAATCATATTTTCATACTGCACCTGCAAAGACATAAATTTAATCATCAAGCTAACTTAAGCCCAAATGTATGCTGTGTAGCTACTTTAGTTTTCAAGGGTATGAGTGATGTAATTTTTGTGCATACATCCATGCAGACCTCTGTGTGGATGTTTTTATACCAGCCCAAAATTTATGACCGCACAGGCTGCAGGCACCTACACCACAGTGTGTACTGCCTACTGTCCGCACCCTCTTTGGAGGACTTTAGCTTCAGGTAGTCACGTATGAAGGACAAAGCTGAGATTCATCTTCTCACATGACTCGGGGGAAGGACAGAGAACATAAGGATTTACGTAAATGTCGGACTGTTCCTTTAATGAATGTGTGTGCGAGAGGGAACCTCACTGTTTTTGCTGTACATCACCTCAACTGATAGCTTTATGTGTGTGTGTGTGTGTGTGTGTGTGTGTGTGTGTGTGTGTGTGTGTGTGTGTGTGTGTGTGTGTGTGTGTGTGTGTGTCACCACTGTACAAAATTCTAAACAAAATGTGCGTTCAGTGCAAGGCTTGTTATGACAAACAAACTAACAAACAAGGTCAGATAAGCGCATATGTTTGCATCATGTTTTTCATGCTACATCTTATGCTACATTTTTTTCATAGAATCTTTGACACAAGTTACAAAAAAATTGGGGTTTGGACTCCTCTGACAGACCATGAGATTTCGGGGAGCAATACTGTTCGGCGTGATATACCTGGCTGTGCACGATAGATCACATACAACTACTTTTACATCAGGGCCACAGAACACATCAACTGTAGCAATGCAGACAATGACAACTGAGATTTGATACCAAATCCTGAGTGGTTTTTATAGAAACTCTGTTTACAATTAAAATATCAAATCTATGGGAGCTTTTGTAACTTAAAAAATGATAAAAAACAAAAAACACGACCTGCTTGTGCAACATTAGTCAAACCATGTTGGAACAGGGATAGGGAACAACGTGCCACGAGGTTTGCAGAAGATGTTCTTTAATTTGTAGAATCAGCCAGTTTATGCAGAATTAACACCACATCATTCAGACTGTACTCATGTGCAGCTGAGTTTAAAAACATGGGTTGTAACTCCAGTCAGAGGCATCAGGTATTTCTAACAGCTACGATATCATCGTTTAACAATGTAATATCAGATAAATAATAGATTCGATGGTTAACAGCAACTTAAATGTAGGTATAAAGCTGATGCCACCCTGCCGCTGCCCAGGCTAAATGCAGAAGATTAACATTGTGTATGGGCTGTAGCAGCTCTCTGTGTGACACCAACATAATGTCTAAAATTCATAATCACATCAGTTACTTTCTAATTATTACTGTTCTGCTAACATAGTGTGAATGCAGCATTAGAGTGTTGGCCCTTCATCGCCCATAGCTCCCTATTACTGGTGTTCTCTTTACTGTTAGCAGGATGTTTACAGATCTACCTACCCAGGTAACTGCTTATGCATGTTTACTGAAATCTACAGTTGACTGTGTGTGTGTGGAGGGGGGGACAAAATCAGATTTCAAGTCAACTTTATGTCAGATCTTTTACAGTCAGGACAGACAGAGCTTAAGTCAGCGTTGTTGACATTCCACTAAAAGCAGGTACAGCGTGAGTAAATCTGAAACCTGCTGATTCCAGGTCTGCAGTGCGGGATAATGTGCAATAATACCTCAAGTTAGTTTTAATACAACGATGATGACAGTGTTGTGTGCGCTACCTGTCAGGTTTCCATCAAATGCAGTAACTCGTTTTAAATCAAACAGATGCACAAAAGTGACGAGTCACCACAAGTGCGCAGTAATCCTCGAATCTCAAAAATGGCAAGAGCAAAGGTTATTGTAGATATTTACATTATTTCTTTGTTTTCCACGAGAGGGACCTAAGATAACAACTTTTTGCACATCATTTTGTATACGAAATGTTTTCCCTACCTTTCTGTACCAGGGGACGGAGGCCAGTGGAACGACTGTAGATAGAACGACAGTGTGTCTTGATGTTTTCTTTATAAACTAGTAAGTGATTTATGGAGGAAAAAAAAATCAGTTTATTGTCATTGTGTTGGACATATTTCAATATTTTTTGTGTGATGGTTACAAAACCAATGTGAACAGTTTTTATGATCTTTAAAATTGACTTAATTTATTTAAAAGCTGGTGAACCTTTGATTTACCATTTTCAAAGAATTAACACAAAATGTGAATATTAATGTCTCTTTAAGTGGCTAAATTGAATTTTACTGTTGTTTTGTGTCATTATGACATGTACATATTGATTTTGTCAGAGGGTGCAGACAAGGCTGGAGTTATATAACAGGACATGCAGATGCCATCAGATGCCTCCAGTAGTTTATCATTGGATTCAGTAACTGTGTTATGGAGGCTGTATATACAGCACAGGGATTTACATTGTAGTATTAGTGCGTTTAACACTCACAACATTGTCAAAACTCATGGAAAGTTGTTCAGTTTGTTCTGAATGTTAAATGTGGCATCCATGAATTATGAGTAGGATCACTGACACTGTAACACTTAAAGGTACACTATGATATTTTAGGTAAATCCTCTTCTTCTTCTCCACAGTTTGACGTTTTAGATGTCAGTTTCATCTCTGTTTTTTCGTCCACTACAGGGAAACCTTCCAACAACTCCAAAGCTGTCTAATTTAAATGTTTAATCTTATTAACTGATGTAGATAAGCTGTGTTTTTACATGATGTGTTTAGCTCAGTTGGTATAGAGTGAAAGCTGGGGAAAACTGCTAGCCTGTTTAAGCTAATACTAACCAAAAAAAAAAAACACTTTCTAATGAGTCCAACACTGATTTTAATGCTGCACCCTCTATAAAGTCCAAAATGAAGGAAGGAAGCTGATTTATACACTCCCTGCTTTTTCACAGAGGGCATTTAGACATGTCACAGCAGGGAAAGCGAAAGCCGTACATAATTAAATTAACAAAAGCCGTATTCCCTTTGGCTGCTTTGGTTTCAGGGCCCTGACATGCTGGCTTAGTTGACTTACCGGGACTCTTGATTAGAACAAAGTTAAATGTCATTAGCGACATCTGTGCTTTTTCTTACATGACAAGACGGAGAAAAAGTGGATTTAAAGAAATGTCAAACTGTTTAAAACACTTGGAATCAGATGTGGAACACGTGGATTGAAACCTCCGCCCTGTTTGTTTCTCACTCTCTCTCTCTCTCTCTCTCTCTCTCTCTCTCTCTCTCTCTCTCTCTCTCTCTCTCTCGGGCTGTGACTCAAACAGTCTGAATAATGGATGACGAAGAACGAATTTTTCCTTCCCACTCGCCCCCTTCACTCTCTTTGCTTACGTTACACAAGGACACACAGAGAGAGCTGAAAATAGCACTGCTGTCCTCGTGATGTGAAATTAAAAGCACACTGGAGCGGAGACACTTGCTGCTGGGGAACTCAACACTTGTTTTATTCCATCTGACAATCCCTCCATCCAGCCTGCAACACCACCTCCATCTGTCTGTGCAAGGGTACTTTTCACAACAGCAAGCTTTTTGGAATATGATGATGTACATGTGATTGTAATAAAGAGATTTTAATTAGCTATGACATGGTGGTTTTGTGTTTTAATTGATACAGTGCTGACGTTTGGGATGTCTTGATCACCAGATAGCAATACAGCAGTACGCGTCAAGCTGTTTTAGTCATTCATAACTGGGTTGAATAAAGTGAATAATGTATTATTATAATAAATTATTAGTTGAGGCCATTTTTTATGTACAATACATGATGAATTCAACAGATTACTTCACAGTCCCTTTAATTATTAGCCTGAACAGACATACACCCCCCTTTACATCATATGTTAAAACACTGTTCCCTTTTTTTTTCAACACGAGTTGTTGTTGATGTAGAACGACTTACTTTTCTCTTTCTAAGAGGCCACCAATGCAGCACATTGAGACACATTTGCCCAGAAGAGACAGAGGTTAAGAGGTAATGTATCGGCACCAAAATGACAAAACTGCTTATTTATTTCAGAACAAATATAATCTAAAAGAAGATATATAGCATTAAGTGACAGTTAAAAAGTCTGAAGAAAAAAGTTTAGTGAAGTTGTAGTTCGGTTCTTCAAATCATGTAGGAAAAACTTTGGCTGCCAAATTCACATAAAAATTAAAAGGTTATATCTATATCAGTGTTTAGTTTGTCTGTTCTGGGCTACTGTACAAAAATGGCTGTTCAAAATGTCGGACTCTGTAGAAGAGGACCCGCTCTCACTGTAGATATAAAGGGCTAATTTTAAGACAACAAACAACACAATGATTCTTGTGTTCAGGTGATTATACGCTAATAAAAACACACTAATGTATATAATATATTTAGTTCCTGCAAAGAAATACTCCCAAATCTTACACACTGGACCTTTAAATATTTCTTGGAAATTTAGTTTTTGTAAATTTTGATTTAGTTTGGTAAATTCTAAAGCACAGAGATCCATCCATGCCACCGACAATCGCTTCAGCTATTACTAATTCTCAGGAAAAAGCTGACTCCCACAAGGTAAACTGATGATTCAAGGAGAATATAAACATAATTCATGACAGGCTTAAACCTGCTGAACCTCTTCAACAAGCTGCAGTCTTCCTCTGATGGGAATCTGAGAGAGGCTGACTTCTCTCCTCTGAGCTCCACAGTCCAGACCAGCATCACCACAGACAAGAGTCCAGTCAACAGCGCCCCCTGGAGGCCGTGGTAGACACCTACAGACTGGAGTTACTACCTGACAAACTCAGATGACCACATTGGTCAAAGATTACTGAACTGAATTCTTTCAAGTTTGATGGACAATGCACATTGCATGAACCAAATTACATAATAATTGTCAATAATCATTTTGATACTGTGGACATTTTGTTAAAAAAGTTGAAGATTACATACTTTATCAGTAAGTTTGTTTACAAGAACTAATGTAATCAGCTGCATTTTGTGCTCATCTCTTATTTGTTTATACATTGTGATGATGAAGAAGAGATTCATCATAAATCACCAAACCAAGTGGAGACATATGTCTCTGATTATGTCTCATCTATCAACGGGAATATAATACATCTGAAGTTAACTGTTCTTTGACAAATGAGGTCACACATTTAAGCCAGTGTGTGATGTGATACATAATTAGGTACACTTGTATTGAACATGCAGTAAAAGCAATGAGTGGACAGCTTGTGAAAAACAACAGATAAAATGACCTCTTTCCGACAGAGGTATATATGATGACATTAAAGCAATAACTTGCTTGACTGTTTCAAACCGTGCTTATAAAGTGTTTCTCTTCTTAAAATGAAACAATTTAGCATCAACACTTCTGAAAATATTGCAAGTTAATGAAGGTAACAATATTTTTAGCATTTAAGACCAAAAAAAAGTCAAAAAGTAGCTGTAAGTTACATATGTTAGATCAAACGATTACTCAGTACACACAAAGAAAATCTGACAGTACAATAAATGTTGAGTTTTAAGATACCAGTTAATTGAAACTGATGGATTGTTCAGTTTAAATGTGAGGGCATATTAAATCATCCTCTTTTATCTCAGTGTATAAGTTATTTTTTTGTAAACCTTTCCAAGAATGTTTATTATTACAAAACTAGGCAGAAAAAATGTATGGTTCATGATTAAAATAGTGAGCTCTATCCTGAAAAGGATCCACTGAAATTAATTAAATAGCATTGCTTATGTACCAGACAGTCCTGTTTTAATACTCCACTGAAGCTCAGACTGTGGGAAAGCTCTGAAGAACTGAGTTGCAGTTGAGTTAAATGAGCATCCGTAATCACACCAGCAGCTGACTATTGTCCACAGGAATTCGGCAAACTTCAGTAAACATCTGCCTCTATCTCCCACACACATATAGAAGTGACATTATGATCCAGTAAATACTAAAAACACTTAGTTTTGAGAGTTTATTTAAAATGTCTATAGATATAGGCTGAAAAACAAGACCCAAACTTAGTACATTTGCTGATACTTAAAGTATTTTTTGAATTTTGAAATTTTGTCAAACCTTGGAGGACACCAAGACCGTTCTTTCCCTCCAGATGGTCAGTGACGTCAGGCTCTGTAACAAAAGCTCTATTCAAAATCAATGTGGGGAAACTGAGAGCAACTTTATACTCACACCAGCTACAAGCCAGAGGACACACCTGCTACATCTGGACACCGGGATGACTTTGTCCAAGTTTAAATAGAAAAATGGAAGTTTACAAGCACCTGCGTGGATTGCAAAACGAAATTCAAATATGTTTACAATAGAACACTTATCAGCCAAGTAGTTGACAATAATCCTAACCCTAACTAGTTATTCCGTAAAAGTTGATAATGGATGTATATGTACAAAGTTTAAAGGGTGAATATGTCGAGCATGTGCTCGGTCAAAGTCATTGATCACAGCATCAGGCAGCAGATCTGCTCTCTCTGCAGGGTCACCACTTTCCCAGATTCAAACAGAGCTCTGTGAGTTTCCCTCCATAAACCCCCCAGTCCTCCACCTGTCCCCTGAGATCTAACCATTGCCCTCACACCAATATAACCATTCGGCGTGTGTAATCCTTTATTGTGCCACCAAGCTCTCTGATTGGCTGAGACTGTGAGAAACTCCAGCCAGACCAAGACCCACACATTCATATGGAGATGTGGGACTATAAATAGGAGGGATGAAGCCAGCAGAGAGCAGATTCTCTCTACAGGGACCTCTACAGCACAGAGATCCAGACATGGCACCTACAATCACTGCAGCTATGACCAAATCTCAGGAGCATCTGACTCTGACCCACAAGGTAAACTGAAGATTCAAGAAGATTTAAATATGGTTAATGAGAGGTTGTCTTTGTTCATGCTAACACTTTACTCCAGAATAAGTTGATTAATTCCTTTGTTCTTCTCTCTGCAGCTCAGAAAGCCTCTGGTGGAGAAGTTACGCAGAGAGCGAATCAACAGCAGCATTGAGCAGCTCAAGTCTCTCCTGGGTCCAGAGTTCCTCAAACAGCAGCCAGACTCCAAGCTGGAGAAAGCAGACATCCTGGAGATGACACTTTGTGTCCTGAGACGACTGCAGCAGCAGCATCAGCAGCAGAGAAGACTGCTGAACCACTTCAACAAGCTGCAGTCTTCCTCTGATGAGAACCTGAGAGAGGCTGACTTCTCTCCTCTGAGCTCCACAGTCCAGACCAGCATCACCACAGACAAGAGTCCAGTCAACAGCGCCCCCTGGAGGCCGTGGTAGACACCTACAGACTGGAGTTACTACCTGACAAACTCAGATGACCACATTGGTCAAAGATTACTGAACTGAATTCTTTCAAGTTTGATGGACTTGTTCTTCTGTATGTACAGAAGGCTGTATTTTGTGTTTGTCTTTGTGAAGATGACATTTCCTGAGGAAATGACAGCAACAATATCTTTCAAGTTAAGAAAGAGAACATCTTGTCATGCATGTTGCATGAACCAAATCTGATTGCACCTGCAATTATTATTATACCTCACTGTACTTCATGTATTGGTAGTATATGCTATGGTAACATTTGTTATCTTTTGATTGTTATTGATCACACTGATCAAAAAACTTTAACTGTCCTTTTTATGAACATTTTGTCATAATGGACTTTACCTCACTTTAATCTCTCTAATTACTCAAAACTGATCTGTTGTAAGATCCAAGAAGAATATAATGCAATGGTGATATTTGTTTTCTCTTGATTAGTAATGATCGATTTGATCTTAATTGTCCTTTTTATGGACATTTTGTCATCATGGACTTTTTCTCACTTCATGTGATTACTGAAAAATGATCTGTTTAAGATCAATATGTTTATCCTTTTAATGTTAAAGGTTTGTTTAATGTCACACTGTCACAGTTTTACAGTGGCAGTATTATTTTAAAATGTTTCAATTCATTTGAATTTAATGATTGTTAAGAACAATGTGACCTGTTTTAAGGTCAGTTTTTATTGTTTTTTGTTTTGTTCACAAAGGTCAAATATTTTGATCCACTTGTGAAGAAACTCTCAAAGGACAGTGAGTACTGTGTCCTCAAATATTGTAAACTGTTTGTCTTTCATAAAGACAGTTGTTCCTTTACTCTCTCTGAGTACAGTGTGTCTTGTAGAAATCTACAAGTTGTTGTTGTTGTGATGTATCATCACCTCTAGTTGGAGCTTTCATACTTTGTGTGGCTCATTGTGCCTTGTTGAATAAACAAACACTGCAAGCTGAAAACTTTGTGTTATCATGTCATTGTGTGTCATGGTTACCCTCTTAATTATGATTTAAGGGAGACTTTCACACTGATTTGTCATTTTCACTTAATTCATAGAGGCCTCCATCATTGTTCATTCCATCTATTGACTAATCAATATGGAATTCAGCTCAAACAATTATTCATCTTGAACAGAACTGGTTAGTGACTATTCACTGATTGCCTACAATCAATTGAACTTTCAAATGACATTGTTTCTAATGAGATGCATAATAAGACACACTTCCATTGTTCCTCCAGTGAAAGCAGTGAAAGGAAGGAGTGTGGGAAACCAGAGGAAACTCACTCACAGAGCCCTGTGGGACAATAGATCCAGACCTTTGGCCTGAAGGGACAGAGACTAAAAGGACTCTTGCTCCTGACTGAATTTTCCTAACTTCAAGATTCCAACATGTTTTAAATTCAAAAGTCAAAACTTTTCCAGACTTCTTGGTAGATCTATCAGATCATATTTGACATCTGAAATACAAATTGTTAGGTGTTTCTAATGTAAATAAATAGTTTAAAATCCAACTGTTAACATTTGCTTTACATTCTGACCATGTATGCTAAACTGTGTTAATGGAAACGACGATGAATGCATCCTAAAAAGTTTCCTTCTGCAAAAAAGATGGACCATATATTTTTCTGCCTAACTCATAAACGTTGAGACGAGAGGAGTATCTGTGATGGTATTTATATATGAAATTCAAAGACACTGCTGCATATTCTTTTAAACTAATTTGATGATGTCTGGATTTGGTACAGTTAGAAAGCACTTGGGTAGAGCTGTTCTGCAGGTTGTGGCATACAGGCACAGTGTTAGCTTGTTGTGCGAGTGTGTGTTGAGTTGCAAGCCATACTACTTGTCTTTGTTTTTGATGACATCAAGGTCGCTCTGGTTTGCACGTTCTCACATAGAGGTAAGATTCCTGACAACAATTGCCACCTGATCCAAACACCATGAAAACACTGCTTATATAATTAATTTATTTTTTATAATTTGTGTCTTTATATTTTCAAGAAAAAGAAACACAGGTACTAGTCTAGAAACTGAAATATGTTTCAATAGACTATTTTTTTTTTCATCAAGACCTGTAAAATTAATAAAATCAAAATCTTTACCATGTAGCAACCCAGCATTCTAAAAAAAAATGATTTTATATGTTTACCTTAAATCTGGGTTAGCTGTAAACTGGAAAAAGAAAGGAAATAAACCCAAATGAACTCCATATGTTAAAATGAGAGTGCTCAAATGTATATTTGGATTGAGGCACATGCCTTCATGTCTGTCAATGGACAGAGTGTGGGAAAACTCTGGAGATCAAAGTTTAACATGATTAGCATCTTCAACCACACCAGCAGCAGACGATTCTCCAAAGGGATTTGGCACACTTCAGGAAACAGCTGCCTCAGCCTCCCACCCTCATCTACTGAATTTATTATCCAGGTACTGATATAAAGGCTCAATTAAACATTAGATTATCAAAATGTATGAAGATGATTGAAACTTGACTAAATAATGTGTCAAATCAGCTAAACTGATTCATTATGAGAAAACATTTAGATAATTTCAAACTTTACAAACAGTCAGAACCAGCCAATGGCGTTCTTTCCCTCCAGATGGTTGGTGACATCAGGCTCTGTTTCTACTACAACACACGTCCACTATCAGTCACAAAAGCTCCATTCAAAGTCCTTTTGTTGTTCATTGACCACAGCATTCAGGGAGTCAGTGTGGGAAACTGAGAGCAACTTTCTACTCACACTGACCAGATAACATGAGTCAGAAGACAGAGCTACATCTGGACAGCAAAGTGATTATTGTTCTCAAGTTCTATTAAAATAACTTTGAAATACAAAACATGCATCACAATATTCAAAACCTCAGAGAATTGACTTCATTATGTAAAATTCATTTCAATATTTAAAAGAAAGTCAAATCATAATAAATAAAAATTGTAACTGAAGGACACGTGACATGTCACTTACAGTTTTTTAGTTTTTGTTAGAATGAAATCATCTAGAAATAAATCAGTTTTCACTGAAAAATTAACTGAGAAGGTTATGCAAACATTTTTGCCACGTATGCAACTAACTGTCACTCTCCCACGTGTGTGATGTGATGATGAGCGTGTGCTCAGTCAAAGTCATTGATCCCAGCATCAGGCAGCAGATCTGCTCTCTCTGCAGGGTCACCACTTTCCCAGATTCAAACAGAGCTCTGTGAGTTTCCCTCCATAAACCCCCCCCCCAGTCCTCCACCTGTTCCCCTGAGATCTAACCATTGCCCTCACACCAATATAACCATTCGGCGTGTGTAATCCTTTATTGTGCCACCAAGCTCTCTGATTGGCTGAGACTGTGAGAAACTCCAGCCAGACCAAGACCCACACATTCATATGGAGATGTGGGACTATAAATAGGAGGGATGAAGCCAGCAGAGAGCAGATTCTCTCTACAGAGACCTCTACAGCACAGAGATCCAGACATGGCACCTACAATCACTGCAGCTATGACCAAATCTCAGGAGCATCTGACTCTGACCCACAAGGTAAACTGAAGATTCAAGAAGATTTAAATATGGTTAATAAGAGGTTGTCTTTGTTCATGCTAACACTTTACTCCAGAATAAGTTGATTAATTCCTTTGTTCTTCTCTCTGCAGCTCAGAAAGCCTCTGGTGGAGAAGTTACGCAGAGAGCGAATCAACAGCAGCATTGAGCAGCTCAAGTCTCTCCTGGGTCCAGAGTTCCTCAAACAGCAGCCAGACTCCAAGCTGGAGAAAGCAGACATCCTGGAGATGACAGTTTGTGTCCTGAGACGACTGCAGCAGCAGCATCAGCAGCAGAGAAGACTGCTGAACCACTTCAACAAGCTGCAGTCTTCCTCTGATGAGAACCTGAGAGAGGCTGACTTCTCTCCTCTGAGCTCCACAGTCCAGACCAGCATCACCACAGACAAGAGTCCAGTCAACGGCGCCCCCTGGAGGCCGTGGTAGACACCTACAGACTGGAGTTACTACCTGACAAACTCACATGACCACATTGGTCAAAGATTACTGAACTGAATTCTTTCAAGTTTGATGGACTTGTTCTTCTGTATGTACAGAAGGCTATATTTTGTGTTTGTCTTTGTGAAGATGACATTTCCTGAGGAAATGACAGCAACAATATCTTTCAAGTTAAGAAAGAGAACATCTTGTCATGCATGTTGCATGAACCAAATCTGATTGCACCTGCAATTATTATTATACCTCACTGTACTTCATGTATTGGTAGTATATGCTATGGTAACATTTGTTATCTTTTGATTGTTATTGATCACACTGATCAAAAAACTTTAACTGTCCTTTTTATGGACATTTTGTCATAATGGACTTTACCTCACTTTAATCTCTCTGATTACTCAAAACTGATCTGTTGTAAGATCCAAGAAGAATATAATGCAATGGTGATATTTGTTTTCTCTTGATTAGTAATGATCGATTTGATCTTAATTGTCCTTTTTATGGACATTTTGTCATCATGGACTTTTTCTCACTTCATGTGATTACTGAAAAATGATCTGTTTAGGATCAATATGTTTATCCTTTTAATGTTAAAGGTCTGTTTAATGTCACACTGTCACAGTTTTACAGTGGCAGTATTATTTCAAAATGTTTCAATTCATTTGAATTTAATGATTGTTAAGAACAATGTGACCTGTTTTAAGGTCAGTTTTTATTGTTTTTTGTTTTGTTCACAAAGGTCAAATATTTTGATCCACTTGTGAAGAAACTCTCAAAGTACAGTGAGTACTGTGTCCTCAAATATTGTAAACTGTTTGTCTTTCATAAAGACAGTTGTTCCTTTACTCTCTCTGAGTACAGTGTGTCTTGTAGAAATCTACAAGTTGTTGTTGTTGTGATGTATCATCACCTCTAGTTAGAGCTTTCATACTTTGTGTGGCTCATTGTGCCTTGTTGAATAAACAAACACTGCAAGCTGAAAACTTTGTGTTATCATGTCATTATGTCTCATGGTTACCCTCTTAATAATGATTTAAGGGAGACTTTCACACTGATTTGTCATTTTCACTTAATTCATAGAGGCCTCCATCATTGTTCATTCCATCTATTGACTAATCAATATGGAATTCAGCTCAAACAATTATTCATCTTGAACAGAACTGGTTAGTGACTATTCACTGATTGCCTACAATCAATTGAACTTTCAAATGACATTGTTTCTAATGAGATGCATAATAAGACACACTTCCATTGTTCATCCAGTGAAAGCAGTGAAAGGAAGGAGTGTGGGAAACCAGAGGAAACTCACTCACAGAGCCCTGTGGAACAATAGATCCAGACCTTTGGCCTGAAGGGACAGAGACTAAAAGGACTCTTGCTCCTGACTGAATTTTCCTAACTTCAAGATTCCAACATGTTTTAAATTCAAAAGTCAAAACTTTTCCAGACTTCTTGGTAGATCTATCAGATCATATTTGACATCTGAAATACAAATTGTTAGGTGTTTCTAATGTAAATAAATAGTTTTAAAATCCAACTGTTAACATTTGCTTTACATTCTGACCATGTATGCTAAACTGTGTTAATGGAAACGACGATGAATGCATCCTAAAAAGTTTCCTTCTGCAAAAAAGATGGACCATATATTTTTCTGCCTAACTCATAAACGTTGAGACGAGAGCAGTATCTGTGATGGTATTTATATATGAAATTCAAAGACACTGCTGCATATTCTTTTAAACTAATTTGATGATGTCTGGATTTGGTACAGTTAGAAAGCACTTGGGTAGAGCTGTTCTGCAGGTTGTGGCATACAGGCACAGTGTTAGCTTGTTGTGCGAGTGTGTGTTGAGTTGCAAACCATACTACTTGTCTTTGTTTTTGATGACATCAAGGTCGCTCTGGTTTGCACGTTCTCACATAGAGGTAAGATTCCTGACAACAATTGCCACCTGATCCAAACACCATGAAAACACTGCTTATATAATTAATTTATTTTTTATAATTTGTGTCTTTATATTTTCAAGAAAAAGAAACACAGGTACTAGTCTAGAAACTGAAATATGTTTCAATAGACTATTTTTTTTTCATCAAGACCTGTAAAATTATTAAAATCAAAATCTTTACCATGTAGCAACCCAGCATTCTAAAAAAAAATGATTTCATATGTTTACCTTAAATCTGGGTTAGCTGTAAACTGGAAAAAGAAAGGAAATAAACCCAAATGAACTCCATATGTTAAAATGAGAGTGCTCAAATGTATATTTGGATTGAGGCACATGCCTTCATGTCTGTCAATGGACAGAGTGTGGGAAAACTCTGGAGATCAGAGTTTAACATGATTAGCATCTTCAACCACACCA
Organism: Collichthys lucidus; assembly: GCA_004119915.2. Lineage (NCBI taxonomy): Eukaryota > Metazoa > Chordata > Actinopteri > Sciaenidae > Collichthys > Collichthys lucidus. The sequence continues at coordinate 8,091,614 of CM014082.1, forward strand.
GCAGCAGACGATTCTCCAAAGGGATTTGGCACACTTCAGGAAACAGCTGCCTCAGCCTCCCACCCTCATCTACTGAATTTATTATCCAGGTACTGATATAAAGCCTCAATTAAACATTAGATTATCAAAATGTACGAAGATGATTGAAACTTGACTAAATAATGTGTCAAATCAGCTGAGCTGATTCATTATGAGAAAACATTTAGATAATTTCAAACTTTACAAACAGTCAGAACCAGCCAATGGCGTTCTTTCCCTCCAGATGGTTGGTGACATCAGGCTCTGTTTCTACTACAACACACGTCCACTATCAGTCACAAAAGCTCCATTCAAAGTCCTTTTGTTGTTCATTGACCACAGCATTCAGGGAGTCAGTGTGGGAAACTGAGAGCAACTTTCTACTCACACTGACCAGAAGACATGAGTCAGAAGACAGAGCTACATCTGGACAGCAAAGTGATTATTGTTCTCAAGTTCTATTAAAATAACTTTGAAATACAAAACATGCATCACAATATTTAAAACCTCAGAGAATTGACTTTATTATGTAAAATTCATTTCAATATTTAAATAAAAGTCAAATCATAATAAATAAAAAATGTAACTGAAGGACACGTGACATGTCACTTACAGTTTTTTAGTTTTTGTTAGAATGAAATCATCTAGAAATAAATCAGTTTTCACTGATAAATTAACTGAGAAGGTTATGCAAACATTTTTGCCACGTATGCAACTAACTGTCACTCTCCCGCGTGTGTGATGTGATGATGAGCGTGTGCTCAGTCAAAGTCATTGATCCCAGCATCAGGCAGCAGATCTGCTCTCTCTGCAGGGTCACCACTTTCCCAGATTCAAACAGAGCTCTGTGAGTTTCCCTCCATAAACCCCCCAGTCCTCCACCTGTTCCCCTGAGATCTAACCATTGCCCTCACACCAATATAACCATTCGGCGTGTGTAATCCTTTATTGTGCCACCAAGCTCTCTGATTGGCTGAGACTGTGAGAAACTCCAGCCAGACCAAGACCCACACATTCATATGGAGATGTGGGACTATAAATAGGAGGGATGAAGCCAGCAGAGAGCAGATTCTCTCTACAGAGACCTCTACAGCACAGAGATCCAGACATGGCACCTACAATCACTGCAGCTATGACCAAATCTCAGGAGCATCTGACTCTGACCCACAAGGTAAACTGAAGATTCAAGAAGATTTAAATATGCTTAATGAGAGGTTGTCTTTGTTCATGCTAACACTTTACTCCAGAATAAGTTGATTAATGACTTTGTTCTTCTCTCTGCAGCTCAGAAAGCCTCTGGTGGAGAAGTTACGCAGAGAGCGAATCAACAGCAGCATTGAGCAGCTCAAGTCTCTCCTGGGTCCAGAGTTCCTCAAACAGCAGCCAGACTCCAAGCTGGAGAAAGCAGACATCCTGGAGATGACAGTTTGTGTCCTGAGACGACTGCAGCAGCAGCATCAGCAGCAGAGAAGACTGCTGAACCACTTCAACAAGCTGCAGTCTTCCTCTGATGAGAACCTGAGAGAGGCTGACTTCTCTCCTCTGAGCTCCACAGTCCAGACCAGCATCACCACAGACAAGAGTCCAGTCAACAGCGCCCCCTGGAGGCCGTGGTAGACACCTACAGACTGGAGTTACTACCTGACAAACTCACATGACCACATTGGTCAAAGATTACTGAACTGAATTCTTTCAAGTTTGATGGACTTGTTCTTCTGTATGTACAGAAGGCTGTATTTTGTGTTTGTCTTTGTGAAGATGACATTTCCTGAGGAAATGACAGCAACAATATCTTTCAAGTTAAGAAAGAGAACATCTTGTCATGCAAGTTGCATGAACCAAATCTGATTGCATCTGCAATTATTATTATACCTCACTGTACTTCATGTATTGGTAGTATATGCTATGGTAACATTTGTTATCTTTTGATTGTTATTGATCACACTGATCAAAAAACTTTAACTGTCCTTTTTATGGACATTTTGTCATAATGGACTTTACCTCACTTTAATCTCTCTGATTACTCAAAACTGATCTGTTGTAAGATCCAAATGTTTGTACTTTTTTTCTCAAAGTTTTGCTTCATGTCACAATTTTTCCTGTGACACTTTTTTTATTCAATGATGAATAATGTATTGAATATAATGCAATGGTGATATTTGTTTTCTCTTGATTAGTAATGATCGATTTGATCTTAATTGTCCTTTTTATGGACATTTTGTCATCATGGACTTTTTCTCACTTCATGTGATTACTGCAAAATGATCTGTTTAAGATCAATATGTTTAATGTTAAAGGTTTGTTTAATGTCACACTGTCACAGTTTTACAGTGGCAGTATTATTTCAAAATGTTTCAATTCATTTGAATTTAATGATTGTTAAGAACAATGTGACCTGTTTTAAGGTCAGTTTTTATTGTTTTTTGTTTGTTCACAAAGGTCAAATATTTTGATCCACTTGTGAAGAAACTCTCAAAGGACAGTGAGTACTGTGTCCTCAAATATTGTAAACTGTTTGTCTTTCATAAAGACAGTTGTTCCTTTACTCTCTCTGAGTACAGTGTGTCTTGTAGAAATCTACAAGTTGTTGTTGTTGTGATGTATCATCACCTCTAGTTGGAGCTTTCATACTTTGTGTGGCTCATTGTGCCTTGTTGAATAAACAAACACTGCAAGCTGAAAACTTTTTTGTCCCAGTCCGCCCCTGGTTACCAACATTCTTTTACACGCTCAGCTGCCTGTGAGTTCTTCCCCTGGGGGACTGGAATCAAAAGTATAATTAAGTATAACTTGTTTTGTTATATTCAAAACTCTTTTTTGTCACCAAAGGTCACAGGCTTGGTACAGATAGATAAGCTATATGTAAAATGCTAACCAAAAAAAATAAGTAAATAGATAAGTGAAAATGGTGTAAGAGATTAAAATATATAAACAGAAAAATATATAAATATGGTTTAAGCAAAAGCCAGATTAAAAATCTAAGTCTTACGTTTGTTCTTAAAATATGAACATTCTCGATGACAGAATAAAGTACAGATGAGCATAGAAAGTAAAATAAATCAATAACAGGGACACATAAAACTGAGAAAAGAGTTTTGCACTTCAGTGTCATCACAGTCCAAGAGCCTAACCAAACCAGTTGGGGTATGTTAATTGAGTGAGCATGCTGTTCCGCTGAGAGAGACAAGAGACAAATCCACAGAGGCAACAGCATCGAGATTCATATTTCTGAGGGTAAGGCAACCAAACTTCTCTTTTCTGCACATCTTTAGTATTCTGCCTCTTTAAACACACAGCAGATAAGCAGAAACAAAACTTGAAAGCACTTTGGTGGGTACTCAAGTAGAAAAATGCACAGAGGGAAGCTGTTCTGTTTTGTGCTTCTTCAGTCAACAAATACTGCAAGGTGAAACAACCTTTTAACACTCTTTAAAAGCGTCATAAGACTTGAGACTGTTTGTAAATGTGACCTTTAATAGTCATGGAGAGTAATGTGGAGGTGGTATCTTACAAGTTTAGTTGAATTAATTTAACTTAGTTAATCAACATCAGCTTGTTATATGACATTTGCTGTGTGTGACCAGTTCTGGTTGTGCGTGGAAAAGTGAGTATGAGTGACAGGACCTGATCCTACAGGATCAACGCTCCTCCTCAAGCAGCAACGAGCTGGTTCAAAGAGCTCTTTTACACATACACAGACAGATCAAGTCAAAACAGTGCTAAATTTGGCGAAATTATAAAAGGTATAAGTGGTAAAATGAGAAGCCGTTTGTGAGTCGAAAGAGCCGGCTCCTCTTGGTGAGCGGAGTCAAAAGATCGGACTCCCTAAAAATAACAAAACTTCCCATCACTAGCATTAAGAGTGTTTATGCTGATGTGTCTCTAAGGATATATAAAAAGGAGGAAGTAACAGTGATTAAAGCAAAGCCAAGTAGCCAAAAACATAACAGTGGGATGCTTAAACCAAAAACCTTTTCCACAGGAGACATTTTGACATGTCACACTGCAAGCTAAAAACTTTTTTGTCCCAGTCCGCCCCTGGTTACCAACATTCTTTTACACGCTCAGCTGCCTGTGAGTTCTTCCCCTGGGGGACTGGAATCAAAAGTATAATCAAGTATAACTTGTTTTGTTATATTCAAAACTCTTTTTTTGTCACCAAAGAGCACAGGCTTGCTACAGATAGATACGCTATATGTAAATAGACAAACAAATGCTAACCAAAAAAATAAGTAAATAAGTGAAAATGGTGTAAGAGATTAAAATATATAAACAGAAAAATATATAAATATGCTTTAAGCAAAAGCCAGATTAAAAATATAAGTCTTACGTTTGTTCTTAAAATATGAACATTCTCGATGACAGAAAGAAGTACAGATGAGCATAGAAAGTAAAATAAATCAATAACAGGGACACATAAAACTGAGAAAAGAGTTTTGCACTTCAGTGTCATTACAGTCCAAGAGCCTAACCAAACCAGTTGGGGTATGTTAATTGAGTGAGCATGTTGTTCCGCTGAGAGAGACAAGAGACAAATCCACAGAGGCAACAGCATCGAGATTCATATTTCTGAGGGTAAGGCAACCAAACTTCTCTTTTCTGCACATCTTTAGTATTCTGCCTCTTTAAACACACTGCAGATAAGCAGAAACAAAACTTGAAAGCACGTTGGTGGGTACTCAAGTAGAAAAATGCACAGAGGGAAGCTGTTCTGTTTTGTGCTTCTTCAGTCAACAAATACTGCAAGGTGAAACAACCTTTTAACACTCTTTAAAAGCGTCATAAGACTTGAGACTGTTTGTAAATGTGACCTTTAATAGTCATGGAGAGTAATGTGGAGGTGGTATCTTACAAGTTTAGTTGAATTAATTTAACTTAGTTAATCAACATCAGCTTGTTATATGACATTTGCTGTGTGTGACCAGTTCTGGTTGTGCGTGGAAAGGTAAGTATGAGTGACAGGACCTGATCCTACAGGATCAACGCTCCTCCTCAAGCAGCAATGAGCTGGTTCAAAGAGCTCTTTTACACATACACAGACAGATCAAGTCAAAACAGTGCTAAATTTGGCGAAATTATAAAAGGTATTAGTGGTAAAATGAGAAGCCGTTTGGGAGTCGAAAGAGCCGGCTCCTCTTGGTGAGCTGAGTCAAAAGATCTGACTCCCTAAAAATAACAAAACTTCCCATCACCAAGAGTGTTTATGCTGATGTGTCTCTAAGGATATATAAAAAGGAGGAAGTAACAGTGATTAAAGCAAAGCCAAGTAGCCAAAAACATAACAGTGGGATGCTTAAACCAAAAACCTTTTCCACAGAAGACATTTTGACATGTCACACTGCAAGCTAAAAACTTTTTTGTCCCAGTCCGCCCCTGGTTACCAACATTCTTTTACACGCTCAGCTGCCTGTGAGTTCTTCCCCTGGGGGACTGGAATCAAAAGTATAATCAAGTATAACTTGTTTTGTTATATTTAAAACTCTTTTTTTGTCACCAAAGATCACAGGCTTGCTACAGATAGATACGCTATATGTAAATAGACAAACAAATGCTAACCAAAAAAATAAGTAAATAAGTGAAAATGGTGTAAGAGATTAAAATATATAAACAGAAAAATATATAAATATGGTTTAAGCAAAAGCCAGATTAAAAATATAAGTCTTACGTTTGTTCTTAAAATATGAACATTCTCGATGACAGAAAGAAGTACAGATGAGCATAGAAAGTAAAATAAATCAATAACAGGGACATATAAAACTGAGAAAAGAGTTTTGCACTTCAGTGTCATCACAGTCCAAGAGCCTAACCAAACCAGTTGGGGTATGTTAATTGAGTGAGCATGCTGTTCCGCTGAGAGAGACAAGAGACAAATCCACAGAGGCAACAGCATCGAGATTCATATTTCTGAGGGTAAGGCAACCAAACTTCTCTTTTCTGCACATCTTTAGTATTCTGCCTCTTTAAACACACAGCAGATAAGCAGAAACAAAACTTGAAAGCACTTTGGTGGGTACTCAAGTAGAAAAATGCACAGAGGGAAGCTGTTCTGTTTTGTGCTTCTTCAGTCAACAAATACTGCAAGGTGAAACAACCTTTTAACACTCTTTAAAAGCGTCATAAGACTTGAGACTGTTTGTAAATGTGACCTTTAATAGTCATGGAGAGTAATGTGGAGGTGGTATCTTACAAGTTTAGTTGAATTAATTTAACTTAGTTAATCAACATCAGCTTGTTATATGACATTTGCTGTGTGTGACCAGTTCTGGTTGTGCGTGGAAAAGTGAGTATGAGTGACAGGACCTGATCCTACAGGATCAACGCTCCTCCTCAAGCAGCAATGAGCTGGTTCAAAGAGCTCTTTTACAAATACACAGACAGATCAAGTCAAAACAGTGCTAAATTTGGCGAAATTATAAAAGGTATAAGTGGTAAAATGAGAAGCCGTTTGGGAGTCGAAAGAGCCGGCTCCTCTTGGTGAGCGGAGTCAAAAGATCTGACTCCCTAAAAATAACAAAACTTCCCATCACCAAGAGTGTTTATGCTGATGTGTCTCTAAGGATATATAAAAAGGAGGAAGTAACAGTGATTAAAGCAAAGCCAAGTAGCCAAAAACATAACAGTGGGATGCTTAAACCAAAAACCTTTTCCACAGAAGACATTTTGACATGTCATGACAGGAAAAACACAGTTTCACGGTCATGATATCACTGCTTCACTGTTCCACTGTCATGGCTCATAGTGACTGGGAATAGAAGACAGCTAATATTAGTAACATCTGTGATTTTGCCACTATGGAAAATTAAATACATGTATGTACTGTATATATGTGTTTGAACCGAAAAAACACCAAGATTGCTAATACAAGCTTTGGGAACCTGTGGAGCCAGCTAACACTGTGTATTTTTCTAAAAATGGATCATTGAAGTTCAACTTGTTAGACCAGAGGTGGTATGTAAATTGCTGAGTCTCCTCCCTACATCACAATCTCTCATAAGAGGTAATATTTGTGGAAGCATTTTGAGTGGCTGTGTCTCAGGTGGTTAAGCTGGTTGTTCCCCCCAGACAAATTGTCCTTGAGCAAGATAAAAAAAATTTGTCTCGATGGCTGCCTCGATGGAGACAGTTTAATTATTTCAGAATTTAGCTGATGAGAAATCTAAGAATTGATTAATTTATTAGCTGTTAACTCAGACTGTCATCAGCTGTGTAAGGAGGAAGACGTATGACTGAAGAGGTCCTTTTGTCTGAACAAACAGGATGATTAAAGCTAGACAGGATCTACCTTGTGTTTTTTTTGTTTTGTTTTTTGTTTTGTTTTAAAATAAATAATCAACAAAAGAAAACAGAAACATGAGTCAAAAGGAGAGCCTTGTAACCTAAAACAGCAGTTCAAACAGAAAATGGACAAGACAGTGTTATGGAGTTTTCTGTCTCTTGGTTACACATGGTTACGTGTGGGCCTTGAGGTCGTTGTAGTTGTTTGGCTTTATTTGAGAACAACAGGTGGCAGCCTATCTCAACACTGTGGTGACCAGGGTCAAAGGAATTGAATGTTGCCTATCTGGAAATAATAGATAGCTTGCTGTTGACGTTTCATTAACATAAACAGACAACAGTGTCTCCAGACTAGAATGTGCTGATGGTAACACTAACATGGTTAAAAACATTCTCTTTGACTAGTTCTGGGCATATAGTATTTGTGGTGTTATTTTGGTCTGACCACCAGCATGAGTTGGGCAGAATATGAGACTGACTCAGGCACTTCTGATGTCTCTAATTCTTCTTGTCCAAGCGTCAATAAATATTACAGCATAAGACATCATAGGTTCCTGAACACTTTCTTCTTTCCTGAACTCATTTCCATGTACAGTATATTATACCTTTAAATTACCATTACAAATGAATGATGTGAAAAGAGTTTTTTAATGTTACCTGGTCAAGGCAGAGCTCCTTTAAACTTCTTAAAGGACAAGATTTTTAACATATTCATTGTGTTTCTGTCTCTTCCAGCTCTGTGACTTGCCTCCTCCAACATGTTTCACCTGCTGCTCTACCTAACTGCAGTCCTCCATCTGAGTACATGTGGCTCAATGGAGCTTTGCCAGGGAGACTATCAGTAAATATGTTTGCTTCATATTTGAATGAAAGTGTTATAAAAAAGGTTTAAGTTAAATGGTGTAAATGAAATCTCATCATCAGGACCAAACAAAGTCTTAATCTCCCTACCCTCTAGAAAGAAAGTGGGTTTGTTTGAGTGAATGCAGATGACATTTGCTAGAACTATGGCGCCTTTAGATGGTGCCCTCTTCAGGAACCTAGGCAGAGACTACATGAACATTTGATGCTCTATAATTATCTCCAGTGCAATGACATAAAAGTCTTCCTCACAAATTGATTCAGTTGAACTCCAGCGCAGGGCTCTTGAGAATCCCCAAACCTCCATGGCACCTCAGAAGAATAGTCCAGACCCAATCGTATCGCTATCGTAATCGCTCAATCATATGCACACGCTCTGACATCTTCCCCGCCAAAGAGATGGTATTCTACATCCCAAGGGCCAGTTGTATATATATATTTATACATACATATATATTTTGTTACTGTACCTGTCCCTCTTCACCTCCACTAGGTGTATCCTGTGCACTGTGACTGGCCCCTCTGTCGTTGATGTCCACGGCATTGTTAACTTTGTCGAGGATCGGTGTCGGTACACTCTGATGAAAACTTCATCAATCCCAGATCTTCAAGTTCACGCGACATTCCAGGAACGACGTCGTACAGATGTTAGTTTTTTGGACACTGTGATCCTGTCTTTAGACACATTGGGAGTTCAAATTAATCTGGAACAAGGTGGGAGAGTTAAGGTAAGCTACACTGTGCTAAACACTGTTGATTTGCGCAGATTTACACTTATGAATCCACTAATCATGCCCCAATGGAAAGAATTGATTTTGCTGGTGAGTGCCACAAGAAAAACTACACAAGCATACACTTTCCTGAGGAGAAATCTGATTAACCAAACCTTTAAGAGCTTGATTGTCTTTTAAAAGTAAAAAAAACATATTTTTCCCCTGATGATATCATCTACTTTAGCTGTCCCACATCCTTTTAAACTATAAAACATAAATTTATTTAAACTACATAAGATTAACTGTGCATATCAGTTCATCAGTAATGTTTGTAATGTCGCACACAGATACAGGGACGGACTGGCAATCTGGCATACCGTGCATTTGCCCGGTGGGCCGACGTGCTATTTGGGCCGATAAATCCTGATTTGAAAAAAAAAATTATATTGTTCTGACCGGCCCATAACCAGTAGATCACGCAGCCCAAACACACTGTTGAACAACCACTCTGTACGCTTTGGTCCCGCCTACAGGCACAAAAAAAAGGCTGTGCAAGACTTTGTTTCCTTACCACCGGCCCTTACACGCTGACTGACAGGGGACCGGCCCAATCATATCATGAAACACCTCCCCCCTTTGACTTGATGCACCGGGGTGCAGTTTATTGATGTGTGAAAAGATAACGTGGAGAGAAAACGTAAAGGTGGCGCAGAAAACTCGCGATAAGAAGAAACTTGCTCTTCAGGCAGATGCTGCTACGTGTGTTAAAATCACTGACATGTTTGCCACAGCAGGGCTTCATCAGCTCCCATCGCTGATGACAGTGGTGCCGGTGGCAGTAGCACTCAACATGTTGTTGAACCTGTTGGACTACTGTCAGAACATGTATGAAATGCAACGAGTAGGATAAAGCCACCCAACCGCTTGATGAGTATGATAAAATGTCAGTCAAATAATTCTGTCTATCGCCCTATGGCCAAGTTAGTTCGTTTGATGCAGGTGAAATGAGCATTAGTGTTATTTTGACTGTAAGACATTGTAGCTACACTGGCTGGATGAGAAAATAAGCCTAGCTCAGTAGCTTACTTTTATGTCTTTTATTCTAAATGAAATAGTCTTTAATGTGAGAAAACGTGTTCACTATTCACCAACAATAAGAATAAGTCTAATTTCTTATTAGATTATTATTGTCTGTGGGGTGAGTACTAGGCTGGCCTATTGGCTAAGTTACTTTTTTGTCCTGCAGATATAGCAGTTCTTTATGTAGCCTAGGTGGTAGGGACAATGTAGCTACATAACTGATAGAAAATCTCACTTTTAAAAATTATATCATTTTGTCTATGTTATGTGAATACAGTTGCAGGTATCTGTACATTCCAGTAATTCTAGCCTAGGCATATTTAAAGCCATCACTCACCAAAAATGTAAGTGAAAACTGAAAAGTCAGCACTCTCAGTTTCTTTGTTCAACTAGGAGTCCTCGGGTAAGCTCCTATTTAGGCCTGGAAAACAATGGGCTGTTTTATGTAGCTAGGTGGCTAAAGACAATATAAGTTAGCCTACAAAGAAAGAAAATAGCACTTTTTAAAATGACATAATTTTGTTCTTTGCTAGTGTTATGTCAATGCAGCTGTGTGTTTGTTTATATAAATGTATTATAAACAGGCTGTATTTATGTCCTGTTGAGCTAGATTGTTTTAAAGACTTGCACAGTTGCACTGAAAACACTGAAAAGGTGTGTTATCAAATGTTCTGGGCCGGTCTGGTCAAAAAATGCCCGGGCCGATTTTTTTGTCCCAGTCTGCCCCTGACTTTACCTATCCTTATCTCTTCTGCTGTGATGCAGCAAGGTAACACAGTAATGAATTTCAACACCACAATGGTTCACGGTGTGGAGCTCTCTAAGGACCAGACTGGAGTGACCGCCAAGATGTCCCACTCAAACTACACAATGTCTGTCTTCTTTGATGGCTACACTGCCCAGATACACATTAAAGGTACCAAACACTAAAATCTAGATGGATAAATGTAGGAACAGACAAGAGCTGTTTGTGTTGGACAAAAGACATAAGAGGAACCTGCTCTGCTCTAAACTACTGAGTTTTTTAACAAAGAACCAGTCTGCAATTTGACTGTAACATGTGTGAAGAAGGTTCACTATGATTTTTTGCAGCTCTGCACAAATACAATTTTACATGTCTGTGACAAGATTGAGGTTTTCTTGTGGGGTGACACGGTGGTGACACAACCAAGATGTCATGTTAAAACAGGTAAATTAATAACTTTAGGTTATTTACATAACCCCGGTTCTCTTTCATAATATTTCGCTTGATGTCTCACTATGGGATGCACGCCCCTGCTGCAGACCTCAGAAGCATTAATCTCATTACGCCAATCCTAATTGGCTGGTGAAACGTGTCCGTCTGTCCAGTACCACCTACCTTAAATAGCCGTTGCATGGGCTTTCACCAGCCAATCAGGATTAGCGTAATATGGTTAATGCTTCTGAGGTCTGCAGCAGGGGCGTGCATCCCATAGTGACATCGAGTGAAATATTATGAAAGAGAATCACGTTTTTACACCTTGGGAACACTAGCCACATCTTTTTTTGTTGTTACTTATTTTCTTAGTTGGAGAAGCCACATAGGAAACCAGAGCTTTTGTAAGCAGTTTAAGTTAGTGGCATTATTAAGGTGTCAGGTAAATGGATCAGGACATCTTAAAGCCTTTTCCTCATCTGAGATTCTATATCACTCATAGAGAATATCGTCAGGACAAACATTTGTGAGCAGCCTAAGTTAGCATCTATCTAGGTTGAAGGGGAGACAACTTCAAGACCTTAAAAACTCTGGCTTTAGGCTCAACATGCCTTGCTAACTCATGAATCTCGCTTTGTATTACATAGCATCACATCTCAGGGCATTGGTCTGATACATTTTAGGACTGCCTCCTTTACTGGCTTACAATGTGCAGCTTAATGCAGTTAAATGCTGAGAGTTTTTAACTCAAGAACAACACACAGATGAAGAAAAAGTAATGGCCATAGTTCACTTTTACAAGGGCAATAGTGCAAATATATAAACAGTTATCGTTGTGGACAGTGTGCAAACAGCCGCAGAAGCCACAGTCTTATTCATTTCCCTTTATTTGTATCTTTAAAAGAGGCTGCGTTTGGAAGTTGTGCTTTGTTGTTTTATTTGCCAGTTTATTGATCAGGTTCTCTTCTCTTCTCCAGGACCAAGTGGACAAGTTCCCTTTGTGGAGGGTTTATGCGGCAACTCCAGCATCAGTGAAGCAAGGCTCTCTGATAACGCTGACATGTAAGTCCATCACAGCCTGAACGTACCACTGACTGCTGAACCAGTTACTGCTGGTGATGGATTATATATACTGTAGGGTCAGTCTACAAGGGGTTGGGTGTTTTGGTGCTTTGTTTTTTCATTTATGGCATAGCACGACAACCTCTCCTGTTTGTTGCCCCTTAGATGTGAGACGAAGTATGAAGGCACCAATGACACTACGATCAACTGCAGCAAATCAACTGAACGGTGAAGACAGCCTTACACCACACTCACTAAATTAATACCATTAATCAACAAAATAACACAACAATGTGCAGAAAATACCTTTGTCTAGTAGTTTATGCTGCTGAACATTTTCCCTGCTGAGTGGACTTCCTTTTTTCATCTCCGACTTTCTGTCTCACTGGAGCAGGTGTAATCTCCTGCCTTCGATCGCTTGTCACATCAACCCAGAGCCCTATGTAACTGCTTGCACCAACACTTTGTGCAAATATCCTGCTGTGGATGGCCTCAATTGTCAGTTCCTGGAGGCCTATGCCAGGGCCTGCAGCCTGTACGGCAATGACACACAAGACGGCTGGAGGTCAACGGCCAACTGCTGTAAGCCTGCTCTTTATTAGAGTCTGTAGATAGGCTGTAAATGCTCACAATAACATACTAACACGTTTACAGAGACAATAATAACATACTGATGTTAGCAGGTATGTTTACCATGTTCTCCATCTGTGTTAGCATGCTAACATTTGCTAATTAGTGCTAAACACAAAGTACAGCTAAGGCTAATGGGAGTGTTGTCAGTTAATAGTTAATAAACCAGAGTAATTTTGATATGATGGTGGCACTACAGTATATTATCACCCAAGTCAGTAGGAATCATCCTCTGAGAAGGAAGAATGACTGCACCACGGTAATCCATCCGATTGTTGTCGAGACATTTCACTTAATACCATGAATGCAAACCTCATGGTTCCACCAAAAATTCAGGGGATTATTAAACTAAATATTATTTCACAGGATAAAGTACATGTTGATCAGCTGGCAGCACGAAATTATCATTGAGTGTGCCTGAAAGTGCACACTATATGTTATCCACCGCGCTTATTATTGAGCGTGCCTGAAAGCGCACACTATATGTTATCCACCGGGCTTCTTCTTATTCTTCTTCTTTTTTGGCTCGCTTCTTCTCCCAGAGTTTTTGTGACACACACACAAAACGGGTACCGAAACGACCGGCTCGGCCAGGACATGTGTGCTATGTCTTTTCTAAGAGATTTGCGTGTTTTTCGCGAATTTATACGCGAAAAACAGAGAAAAATTTTCCATAAAGAATGAATGGGGAGGCCCGAAAAAAAATATATTCCAACAGACATTTTTAACAATAAACAGCTCTGGCATACTTTCACCGAGAGACTTCATTTAAACTTTAAAACGGAGGTATGCTTGCCTTCTCCTCAGGGATTCACTACACTCAGTTTTTAGTCAAATTTCTGGGTTTATAATGGGTGTGTATGTGGTTTCCTAGAGTGATGACATCATCAGCTAGAGTGAGGAGCAGGGAGAAAAATCACTGAAAAAATAAAACGTATTTCACTACCGTGGACTCAAATGCCCCACTACAGACACGATGTATACATAGAAACGTAGGAAAATTCGAGGTGATCGCAGTGATACCACTGTTGAAACTGTCTCTTTTATAGTTTTGGCTTGGTACAGGCTAATTGATCGAGTACCCCCTCCACAGCCTCATTCACTCCCATGGTTTTTGAGGCAGAGAATTTACCGGAAGGAGCAGGGCGCACCTGTGCTTGCTCTGACTCTCGAGGCCAAAGTTTATACAATTTTCACCTGAAACTTGACACAGACATTATACACAAGACAAGCATTCTTTTGGTCATTTAGATTTTGGTTTGAGGCATACCTATAGGTATAGGTATAGGTTTTTTTGGCCCTCTTCGAGGGGGATCATTCAGACATATACTGTGCATTTCAGTGAGACAGACAGGCTGCATGGAGCACCTGTGTCTAATTAATCTGACCTGCAGCTCACCCAGGTTGCTTGGCAACCTCTAGCATGCCTTTGACTAACTTTATTTAAGTTTGTGTATGATGTCAGACTATCAAGACTACATTTTAAATGTCGGCCATTTTATCCTTGTCTCTCACAAACACATAGATAGAGAGACAGACACGCACACACACACAGACAGTAACACAGACACACACACACACACGCAGACACACAAACACACACACACACACAGACACACTGAACAGACGCTCAGTAAACAGATCGACATCATCGTGTTGAAACAATAAAACAGGCTGAGCTGCACACCTGGACAGGTGAGTCTCAGGACAGTCTCAGGACAGTCTCTACAATCCTTTTACACTTTAAACTTCTCCCTTCTACTTGGCAACCTCAGCCTGCTTGAGAAGGAGAGGAGGGAGGGGCCAGCAGACAAGCCGAGCGGCAGCCATTTTTGTAGTTTTTGGCATCTCATTTGAGCTCGTCTGTGTAAAATGTGCGCGCACACACACACACGCAGACACACACACACAAACACACACACACACACACACACACACACACAGACACACTGAACAGACGCTTAGTAAACAGATTGACATCATCGTGTTGAAACAATAAAACAGGCTGAGCTGCACACCAGGACAGGTGAGTCTCAGGACAGTCTCAGGACTCGTCTGTGTAAAATGTGTGCGCGCACACACACACACAGACATAGATCTTGTACTATTATTTTACTTAATTCTACTATTAATATTCTACAAATTATTCAGCTTTTTCTACAAATCCATTATACAAGCTTCAAATCTTTATATAGACCTACAATTTAAATGACTTCTACTTTACTACAGACTTAATTCAAACTACACATTTCAACAGGATCTTGTACTATTACACTTTTATTCAACATTTTTTTTAGATTCAACTCATTTAGAACATTTCTACAGACAAAAGCATGCACACACACACACACACACAGTAACACAGACACAGACAGACACACGCAGACTAACAGACTAACATGCTAATGCTAACTGCTAGCACATTAATGTTAACATGCTAATGCTAACATGCTAATGTTAACATGTGCATGCTAACTTGCTAATGCTAACATGCTAATGCTAACATGCTAATGTTAACATGCTAATTCTAACTGCTAGCGCATCAGTGATAACATGTTAATGCTAACATGCTAATGCTAACATGCTAATGATAACTGCTAACACATCAGTGTTAACATGCTAATGCTAACATGCTAATGCTAACTGCTAGCGCATCAGTGTGAACATGCGCATGCTAACATGCTAATGCTAACATGCTAATGCTAACATGCTAATGCTAACTGCTAGCGCATCAGTGTTAACATGCTAATGCTAACATGCTAATGTTAACATGCTAATGCTAACTGCTAGCACATCAGTGTTAACATGCGCATGCTAACATGCTAGTCCTAACAGAACCCCAGCAACAGCCCACTCGTCACTCTCAAAATTTCTTTTCTAGTACTGAATTTGCTGAGCAGTGTCAGTAATAATGCATGGGGGCGACAGGGCCAGAGTCAGGCACACTCAAAATTTCTTTAGAAATTTTCTAGTTGGAATTAATCCTCTGGTGACCATGCAGATAGTTGTGCAGATGTCACCCCGGTGCTGCAAGTTATTAATTTAGTGTTTTAGTAAAATAACCTGGGCACTGGGTGTTGGATCGATCTGACAGATAAGTAGAAACTTGCTAGTCTACATCCCGCAGGAGGTCTGACAACAACCTCCTACTCAACACTGTCATGTGGATTTTATATAAAAAATGCTCTGTAACTAAAGTATGAATTTATTTTTTAACCTTCTATGTTAAAATGTTTGTACCAACTTTGATGGTGATCTATCCAATAGTATTTCAGTTTGGACTGACATTGCCATCTATAGGGCCTAAATTTACTTCCAACTGAGCACCAATTAAATTACAGTATTGACACAAAAATTCACACCAGCGCCAATAAAGGGAGAGGTATCATATAGCATAACATTTAAATGTTTGTTATTTATGGTGACTTCAATGCAAATAAGTGTAATTTCAGTGAAAGGCAACACAAATTTCACATGTTGTTTCACATGTTGTCCCATTGTTTTTTCTTCAGCCTGGAACATTAGCACACACTGTTTTTTTTTTTTAAATCTCTCTCTGCAGTTGCAACTCCTCAGGCGTTCTGTCAGGACCGATTCTGCAGTGCTCACGAGTTCTGCGGTGATGATCTCTTAAATGGTGGAACACGATGTCACTGTCGGGCCATATTTGCCTCCCCATACAGGTCTGAAAACACTTTAGGTAAGACAGCTGTAACACAAGTCACAATATTTAGTTTCACACTAAGCTGGCCAATTTGTTCAGCTGCAGTATCTTTACTTATCCTGTAACTTGACTAGGGATGGGAATTGATAAGATTTTTACGATTCCAATTCCATTAGCGATTCTGCTTAACGATTCGATTCTTTATTGATTCTCTTATCGATTCTCATTTGGGGAAAAAGGAGAACAAACAGTTTGATCAGCATCAACTTTGTTTAGTTAGAAGTATCACGACCTTACAAAACGTCAAAGGTCAAAAGAGGCCCACAGCCTAGTAATGATGTGTAACTGTGGCAAATACACAACTGGGTAACTGGTTATAGCATGTTTTACAAAGAAGCACATCACTAACATGTTATATATATATATATACTTGCATACGTTACGTGACGTAAGTTGTGCTTGCTGGAATCGATAAGAGAATCGTTAGATAAACTGCCGAATGATTCCATTGAATTGAAACACACGGTTCTTGTTGAGAACCGGTTCTCGATTCCCATCACTAAACTTGACTAACTGTAATCCAAACGACAAAAGAATCAGAGAATGTGACAACTTCTTTTGACTCACTTGTGAGATCAGTCTTGCACAAGGCCCACATTTGTGCAAACATATGAGAGACAAATCTTTAATGCTACTGAGAGGTAAAGTAGTTTTCGTAGTTTGGAAGCAGAGATATTCAAATTCATTGTCTGTTATTTATTTCTGGCTTTTTTTGATTCTTTAACTCCACTCGACAGTTTCTAGATCAAAGAAAAGCTTGAAAAATGAACCTAAATCAACGTAGTTGAGTTACGAAATTGGTATTTGATTCAGAGTGCAATGTGTTAGGGTCTGTCAGGTGTCAGTTTTCTGTTTTATTTTGTCTTGTCTCTGTGTTCACTTCCTGTTCCCTGTGTGATCACCTGTCCCCGCCCTTATGTGTTTCACCTGTGTCTTGTTATCCCTTCCCTCCTGTGTGTATATAATCAGTGTTCCCCTGTGTGTCAGTGCCAGATTGTCTTGTCTCCTAGAGCAGCATTCTAGTGTTTTGTATAGAGAGTTTTCCCCATTCTGACTGTTTTGTCCCTAGATTCCGAGTTTTAGTCTCCTGATTTTTAGTCTGCCTGTCTGACTGCCTATAATATTACAAATTAAGCTACACGCACAAACTCTCTCTCTCTCTCTCTCTCTCTCT
Organism: Collichthys lucidus; assembly: GCA_004119915.2. Taxonomy (NCBI): domain Eukaryota; kingdom Metazoa; phylum Chordata; class Actinopteri; family Sciaenidae; genus Collichthys; species Collichthys lucidus. The sequence continues at coordinate 8,109,328 of CM014082.1, forward strand.
CTCTCTCTCTCTCTCTCTCTCTCTCTCTCTCTCTCTCTCTCTCTCTCTCTCTCTCTCTCTCTCTCTCTCTCTCTCTCACACACACATTTTTTTTAAATAAAAAAATCACACTGATAATAAACAACACACTGTGTTGTATTCATTGTTGCAAAACTTGTTCTGTAAATAGTTTGTTTGCTATCGTGATTAAAACCATTGATCTGAAGCTTAGTGCTGATGGTGTCCTGTAAATAGTTTTCTAATCAGCAATAAATATAACAATTTCTGACCAACCCATATCAATTGCATGCTTAAAGTAACAAGCCCTGCCCATTTCAAGACAATCCGACCCACTTCCGGGTTAGCCCCAGCCCCCTCCGAGTACAAATACGAATACAGATCATTCATATGGTTAACAGATACAGATACAGATAATCCTGTACTCGCTCATCCCTACCTGTTGTACTTCCTTCTTTTCTGAACAGAGCACAAATGTTTTCACTTTCGTGTGCCCTGGCATTTAGGTGATCCAGTGGTCTGCAATGACACAGCTAAGTCAGCTACTCTGGTTGGTTGTCTCCTGGAGGACAAAGGTATCCACTATACTGACTTACACCTCTATGACGAGACCTGCAAAGGTCAAATGGACGATGTGACCCACATGGTTACCATAGGCTTCGACACCAAAATCAATCCATGTGGGACGATGATCAGAGTGAGTGTCTTACTTACCTCTGTAGTTTTTAATGATTCTATAGTTGGACACAAAATGACATAAGTATAAATAAATCAATGAAAAATAAAAATAATGTAGCGATACAAAGCAGTGTTAATTTCGTCAGACGAAACGAAATATGTTCGTCAACGAGCCTTTTTCCCTTGACGAAGACGAAACACTGACGAAAAATGTGCCAATGTGCGTTTTTGTTGACGAATAAATGAAAATGTCATGCAAGAAATATAAAATTGTTTTCGTCTAGAAAGTCCAGTCCTGCTGTCATGTGTTTGTGCCAGCACTTCTTTTACTGTAGCAACGTCACGGCCACACGTTTGAGATCCTCTGGCTGCGCCTGTGGCTTGAAAATAAACAGCATGCAGGAGAAACACGGTGTACGGACAGCGCAATCTAGAGCATGAAACGGGCCTTAGAAGTCAGGCCCGACCCGGCCTGGACCCAGATAGAATTCGACCCGAGCCCAGTCCGGCCCATTTTGATTCACAGCTTTGTAGAGCCTGAACCCGTTTGCAGCCCAACGTTATTAAAATGTGCGCATATGGAATAACAGTCTAGAATGAGTCCAGCCTCCCCATTAGTGCTAAACCCTAACAGTGATGGACTCATCTTGATTTTAACATTTTAGTAGATGCATCTGGCATAAAATCAATTTATTTATATTGAAATTTAACAATTGCATGTAGAAGATGACAGAACATGTCATAATAGGGTGTACCTGCTATTAGTAGACATTTAATTAATATGTAAGCCGTGGAACACAAGCGAACTGGAATTAATAAACAAAACAAAAAAAATCCTGAAAAAATAGAAGAAGACTAAAATGTTTTGACTAAAACTAGACTAAAATACCCCGTGTTCATGTTTGACTAAAACTAAACAAAAATTTTGAGACTTTTAGTCGACTAAAATATGACAAAAATGATTTGTGAAAGACTAAAAGTGACTAAGACTAAGAATGAACTTTGAAACAAGACTAAGACTAAATTGAAAAATGGGTGACAAAATTAACACTGATACAAAGGGCTATTTTTGCATTACTACGTTTATTAATTTATGTGTTTTTGTGCCTGTATGCTAATTATGGAGGGAGCTGTAATTCAGTCTGAAGTAACTCATTGGGTTTTCTTTTAATGTCTGACTCTTGTGACCTTTCAGATGAACAATGAAAACCAAATTATCAACAAGAATGGCATCATCCTGGAGAGCACCGGTGAGGAAGTGATGGACTTCACCTGTCCGTTTGTTATTCCAGAAATAACCATCGATTTTTCAATGAACATCAAAGTCAAAGAGGGATCCAACAGGTAAGGGTCCAACAACATGTCGTGGTACAGTATATTGCGAGACACAAAATGTGGCAGTCCTAATTTAAAGAAACATCCTCTTTCTGTGGGTCAGATAGCATGTATAATGAACATTCAGATCATTCAGACCTTCATGTAAGCCAAACTTCTGATCCCATATGATAAAGTAAAACTTTGTTGTTAAAATAAGAATTCTTAAAGATTATCATTATGATCACACTAACTTCCTTAAATAAAACATCAAAATCCTTTTATATGCTTGCTTGGTTGTGCCATTTTGCACCTCACAACATAAAAGAAATCAGGCTTTACCTGACTCAATGTGCTACCCAACTCCTGACACAGGCTGTGGTCATCTTGTGACTTGATTACTGTAATGCCCTCCTGACGGGCCTCCCAGCCTGCACAATCAATTCAATAGCTCACATGTTACCTCGCTGCTCATCAAGCCCTAATGTCTCTAATTGCTATAAAGCTTGACTACAAAGTAGTCTCCAGTTCTGCATCCACCTACTTAAATGTCTTTATACGGACACCTCCTCCAATGAACGACGCCTGTATGCTCAGGACTTGTCTGTTGTTCCCCATTGGTGGAACGTCCAATGGGGATCTGATTCCTACCAGATCAGGGGTGTCCCTCTCTACCCTAAATACCTCCTGAAGACCCAGCTCTTCAGAGAGTACCTTCTCTCAGAGCACTACCAACAACTGGACATGCTAAATCTATACACCTCTAGAACCAGTAGTACTTATTGCTGCAGTAACATGTTCTTGTCGCACTGTACCTAGATTGTTTCCCTGTTTTGTAAGTTGCTTTGGATAAGTACTATAAAGATATTAAACAATTCGAAATATTAATACATCAGCTAAATGTATTGTTACACTCAAAGTGTCACATTTTAGTTCAGGAAGTGTACCCAAATGCACATGAATGTGAACAAAGAGATAACTTTAATAACTTAGTGAATAGGAAAACACAAAATAACGAAAAAAGCGACTGAAATGTCCAGGCAAAAATAAACAAATTCCACAAATCCCAAAAAGTCCAGACCCAAACAATATACATAAATAAAAATACAAGCAAGAAGTAATGTAACACATGACACACGGAGAGGGGACAAAATAAAACAGGAAACACTAAACCATGATGAATATTGGACTTAAATTCATCAGCTGTATACATAAACAACTCCATTGCGATGTTGCTTTGTGTGCAGTGTAAGTATAAGAGAGCTGATGTGTTTGTGTTTCTTCTGCAGCACTTCAATTGCATATCTTACATTTGGAAATTGGACCTACACTCTGAGCATGACGGCCTTCATCGACTCGAGACGTACACAGTCTGTGGATTTTAACACCTTGCTTCATCTGGACCAGAGGGTCTGGTTTGAGTTGAAGGCGGACATCATAGATCATGAGCAGGTTGTTTTGGTGACGCAGTCTTGCTATGCAACCAACGAACCATTTGCCAATTCGAGTCTGAGATACAACCTCATTGTAAATGGGTGAGAGACACAGTCAAGTGGAAGTCAAGTGGTTTTGTGGGGTTTCCAATCAAGCCCTTTCACTGCCGATTTTAGCACTTGTTTTCATACCTGCGATAGTTGGATCTGGTTTAGAGGCATCATTTTATATAGAGAAATATTTCATTAAATTATTATAGAGATACCACCCTTGTGTACGCTAAATACAAAGCTACGGCCAGCACCGGAGAGCTCAGCATAAGCTTGTTTGGTTTGGTACAAAGGTAACATGATTCATCTTCCAGCAACTCTAAAGCTATAATTAACATATTATATATAAATGATTATTTAAAAACTATAAATATACGTTCAATTAGGGGCTATGTGCCCAACTATCTTTGAGTCAGGAACAATAATTTCCTGGATTCTTAGGAGGTGGTGCACAAACCAGAGCTAAAAGGAGTGTGAATATTGGACCTAAATTTATCAGCTGGATACAAATATAACAATGGGATGTTGCTTTGTGTCTGCAGGTTGTCAAAGTACGCAACTGTTGGTTAATGTGTTTACAGCTTGTTGTACTGCCACCAACTAGACAAAATCTGACCTATTGTTTTAAAATTTTGCATTAGAGAACACACTATTTGGTGGTCATAACCTCTTAACTAATTCTTCGTACTACTGATGTTCGGAGTAGCTAGTGAATTTCTCAGATTTGGTTAGACATGTTAAAAGGTCAACCTAAATAGGTTTTATTAATGATTTGAAGTTTGAAGTCAGCTTACATAGAAGGTTTTTATGCTGGATTCAGATATGATAAATGCTGCAAAACCTTAAAACTACTACAGTTAGTGTTGTGTGTTTTTCTGTTTCTGGGCAGCTGTCCGAACTCTGCTGACAAAACCGTGATCATTGAGAGCAACGGAAAGTCAGCATCCAACTACTTCTCCTTCAGAATGTTCCGGTTTATTGGGAAAAATGCAAACATCTACCTGCATTGCACCCTGAGCCTGTGTTTGAAAGAGAACGACTCCTGCGTCCCGGTACTTTTCCAAAAATACTCACACAGACACAAATACATGCAAGCTACCCTTCATCCTATCCTGTTACTTGTAGACAGTATATGTATACGGATGTCTTATCTGTGAAGTCACCAAGTGGAGTGGTGTGAGGCCAGACGTTTCTGAAGAGGCATTGTGAAGCTCAGCGTGGTGGCTCTGGCTGCACAATCTTGGCACAGTCCCAACTTTGCCTCTGGGAAATTAGCTATAAAGACCAAAACTGTTTTTGTACCAGGCTGTAAACGTGTTTATTTATGCTGTTAGGTTGGACATTTTAACATGGAGGCTAATGGAGATTGACAAGTTTTGTAGCCACCCTCAAGTGACCGTTTGACTAAAGTGTTTTCACAACCACACAGGCTTCATTTTACAGCCTGGATTTAAGGCAAAACATCAGTTTTTAGATCACTCAGGCTGTGCTTTCATTGACAATACGATCAGTCAGCAGTGTACACATTTGATACACTAAATGACCAAAAGTATAGTCTATAGGCAACCAAAAAGGAAAGGGTCTTCTACAAACAGTCTAAGCAGTGTTAATTTCGTCGAGACGAGACGATGACGAGACGACACAATGTTTTAAAAATACAGACGAAAAATGTGCAAATAAAAAAAAAAACAAAAAAAAACGCCCTCCTTGTTTTCGTCTAGAAAGTCCAGTCCTGCTGTCATGTGTTTGTGCCAGCATGCAGGAGAAACACGGTGTACAGACAGCGCAATCTAGAGCATGAAACGGGCCTTAGAAGTCAGGCCTGACCCGGCCCGGGCCAAATAGAATTCGACCCGAGCCCAGTCCGGCCCGTTTGTAACAGCTTTGTAGAGCCCAAACCCATTTGCAGCCCGACGTTATTAAAATGTGCGCATATGGAATAACAGTCAAGAATGAGTCTAGCCTCCCCATTTGTGCTTAACACTAACAGTGATGGACTCATCTTATTTTAGTAGATGCAACTGGCATAGAATCAATTTATTTATATTGAAATTTAACAATTGCATGTAGAAGATGACAGAACATGTCATAATAGGGTGTACCTGCTATTAGTAGATTAAAAAATAAGAACAAGTGCATATTAAGTATGTATTGAAACAACAGACAATTCAATCAAGACATTTAATCAGTGTGTTAGCTGTGGAACACAAGTGAACTGGAATTAATAAACAACAACAAAATCGAAATAAATAGAAGAAGGCTAAAATGTTTTGACTTAAACTGGACTAAAATACCCTGTGTTCACGTTTGACTAAAACTAGACTAACATTTTGAGACTTTTAGTCGACTAAAATATGACTAACAAAAATGATTTGTGAAAGACTAAAAGTGACTAAGACTAAGAATGAACTTTGAAACAAGACTAAGACTAAATTGAAAAATGGGTGACAAAATTAACACTGGGTCTAAGCACACTGTTGACTAAAACAACATTGTACTATATGATGTAACATTTGACACAAATAGGCCCAAACAGAGAAGAAAGAAACGGAGCCAGATCACAAGAATTACACAAGATTATGTGACAGGGATGACCAACTGGCCTTGCAATCTATGCTATCCATTTCACTAATGTGGCTAAAAACATTAGATTAAGGACATTAAGTTCAGTATTTTCTTTTGGCGGTTTTAGTCCGTGAGTGTTGCTTCTGAAGTATGTACTGACTGAACCTCTCTCTCTCTGTGTCTTTAACATTACCGTAGAACTGCAGCCAGAATAAGAGGAGACGTAGATCTGCCATGTATAAACATGAAGACATAGACTCAGCAGTTCTCGTCATGGCCTGGAGTACTTAGGTAAGACACATCTCTGATGCTGAATAATGAGCTTCCCCTCCATTTCTACTGAAAACCTTACAAACAACAAATTATGGCATTTCTTATGTACAAGCAAGTTAAAACTTTGACAATATATGTAAACTGAGGGTTTATTTAAGACTTACAGGCTTGTTATGGTAGTTTTAAGAGGCAAAACTGGGTGGGGGTCAAGGCCATCAACCTGGATTCACTGGACAGATGAGTAAGATAAAATAAGAGTTACCATCTCGTCGGACATACATCCACCTGTTATCACATCACCAAAGCTCCATCCTTGAAAACGTCGGGTTACTTAACGTAATCCCTGGTTCTTTGATAACAGAGTGAGGTGTTTCACTATGGGAATCGCTTCTGGCGAGACCATTACGGAAGCTCCAATGACACAACGTCTGTCTCTGACAGACAGGTCGACGTGTAGGGGAGGCCCCGCCCCCTCTATATACCACGGTCGACCGCCCCGTCCGGGCCATTCTTATCGGTTTCTTCCCTCATATATGCAAGGAGGGAATTGGTGAAACACCTCACTCTGTTATCAAAGAACCAGGTATTACGTTAAGTAACCCGACGTTCTTTTTCTAACTTCGCTCGGTGTTTCACTATGGGAGATATAGACCACTCCCGGAATGCATAATCTCCCGAAGTCATCTGGCTCCTGACTGGGATGACATCAACCAGTTTCTGAAGCACCAGACTCGAGTACTGCGTGAGCTAGGGAGGGACCTGAGACATCCAGCCTATAGAATCTCACGAAAGTGTGCGGAGAAGCCCAACTCTCCGCCGCACAAATGTCCTCAACCCTAACTCCTTTAAACAGAGCCCATGACATAGCCACTCTCCTGGTGGAGTGAGCTTTCAAACCTGCAGGGGGCTGCCGGCCCCTGCACCTGTAAGCTAGCCCTATAGCATCCATAGGACAAGCCCAAGATACAAACAGCTGATCGGTTCCCCGAAAGCTGGCTGTCCTGTTTACATACACACGTAATGCACGCACAGGACACAGAGTGTTTAATCTGCTCTCCTCCGCTGACCCAAACGGCGGAGGATAAAAAGCCTTCAATTCCAGTGTGGGGCATCTGTAAGCAGACCCAGAGGCCCTGAGCTCTCACTCTGGTCAGTGTGGGGGAGATCAGACTGAGAGAAGGAAATGAGTACAGCAAGACGTTTGGCCATGGGTGCGTCAGTGCATCCACACCTAACGGCGCATCCTCCTCCATTAATGAGAAATACAGCTGACAATGCGCGTTTTCTCGAGAGGCGAACAGATCTACGGCAGCCCGAGCCGAGAGACGCTCCACAGAAATATTTTCTGTGCCAGTTTGTGAAGCCGTGAAGAGCGCGTGCCTCCCTGACAGTTCATGTATGCCACCACCGTGGAGTTGTGGATTTCACCAGCACATGCTGCCCTCTCAGGTGAGGGAGAAAATGTTTCAAGGCCAGAAACACTGCCATCAACTCGAGATAGTTTATATGCGCCTGAGCCAGCTCCGCTGACCAGGTGCCATTCACTGCTCTGCCCTTGAATGTCGCTCCCCAACCTGCCATGGACGCGTCCGTTGTTATGACAGCCCTTGACTCCACCGTCCCCAGGCTGACACCCTGAGAGAAAATCGCCGGATTTCTCCACTGGTGGAGAGCTGCCGTGCACTCTGGCGAAACTGTCACCGAGCGAGAGAGGTGACGGCGGGAACACAGTCTTAACGATGCCACCCATCTCTGCACATCCCTCATCAGCAGGCCCAGGCTCACTACTGAAATGACAGATGCCATTAGCCCCAGCAGCCACAGTCTGAACTGCACCGCTGTCCCCGGTTGAAACGGGGCCAGACACTGACTGAATGACTGAAGCCTCTCCTCCGATAGCGTGGCACGATATCTGAGGGAGTCTTTACTGACACCCAGATAAGAGATGCATTGTGCGGGAAGCACCCGGCTTTTGGTCCAGTTTATTCTGAAACCTAGGCCGCTCAGGTGAGACGTCACAGTCTCCACATCCCTGAGTGCCTGCTCCTGTGAATGAGAGCATATCAGATAATCGTCTATGTACGAAAATATTCTGATACCTCTGCTCCTTAACGGAGACAGTGCTGCTTCCACACATTTGCTGAAAACCCATGGAGCCAGCGAGAGACCAAACGGGAGCACTCGTAGGCTATGCCCCGGTGCGCAAACCTGAGGAATTTCCTGTGTGCAGGAAAAATCTCGATGTGAAAATATGCATCTGCCAGATCGATTGTGGCAAACCAGTCGCCGGGACGGATAGACTGACACAACACTTTTATTGTTAACATTCTGAACGTGTATTTTCTCAGATGACTGTTTAACACACGCAGATCCAGAATGGGACGCAGTGATCCACCTTTCTTTGGAATGAGGAAGTAACGGGAGTAAAACCCCTGCTGACTCTCCTCGATCGGGACCACTCTAATCGCTCTTTTAATTAAAAGAGAATCGATTTCGTCCTGTAACAAAACACAGTTGAATCTCGGTGGTTTTGTAGCAAACTGAAGCCTGTATCCCCGGGAGACAGACAACATGACAAGAGCCCTTCCCCTCCGTCTGCCCGGCTCCTATGACAGGGGCTGCGGGGACAGACATGCCAGTCGGGGGAGAAATGTGGTACTAGGGGTGAACCTAGTTTTAAAATTTTTATTGGGGTATATAGTTGGTGTGAGCCTAACTATAACCTGTCGTGTGGGGAATAGTTCGCCGTTACGCGTTAACTATGCTCCAAATGACGGTGGCACACAAGCTAATGTGAGCACCTAGCCCGAGCTCGAGTGAACGTAGCCCGAAGCTAACAGGGCACCCGGTGGTTGAGCACCTGGTGACCCGTCGGGAAGCTCGCCACAACGCGGTCGCAATCCCACTGAATTAACCGTCAGCACAGTTCAGAGTCTGTTGGTGCCGCGCTAGGCAACGTTTCCCTTAACGAGACGTTTGATAGCAGTTAAGCTAGCAACCAACCTGACAACCAGATGCACTGAGGGAGCTCTCGTAATTCCGCTGAGGAAGAAAGCGAGAATGGCCCGGACGGGGCGGTCGACCGTGGTATATAGAGGGGGCGGGGCCTTCCCTACACGTCGACCTGTCTGTCAGAGACAGATGTTGTGTCATTGGAGCTTCTGTAATGGTCTCGCCAGAAGCGATTCCTATAGTGAAACACTGAACGAAGTTAGAAAAAGAACATACAGCCCACTGTACCAGAAACAGATGTCTTGTCTAAAGGCCCTTGCTCCAGGAAGCATCGTGACCAGATGCTGAGGGCAAACATCTACACAAGGCAGCAAAAAAAAAAACTACACCTAATAGGGAAGACATTCGACTTTGTCAGGAAGGGGAAATGTCCAAGATGTCAAAAACAGCAAGCCAATTAGTCCTAATGGAATTACAGAACTCCAAGTAGGTAAGTGCCAGGGATGAAGATGAAGGTAGACGCAATGTGTGCCCACTGAGGTTGGTTACAAAGCCTTTCCCAGCCAGTCCCTATGTAAAGCATTTAAGTGTACTGGCATCATGACTGTACAAGAAGACAGCCATTAGGAAAAGGGTGATGCAACATAAAGATGTGCTGTGGATCAAGAAAGGAGATGCATGGAGCACATGGTACCACAAGCTGGACCGTGACCCTGACTGGGTCCCCTGGGCAAGTGTGTCTGATGTTGAAAGACATGAAACATCCCCCAGGTCAGGGACGGACTGGCAATCTGGCATACCGTGCATTTGCCCGGTGGGCCGACGTGCTATTTGGGCTGATAAATCCTGATTTAAAAAAAAAAATAAATTATATTGTTCTGACCGGCCCATAACCAGTAGATCACGCAGCCCAAACACACTGTTGAACAACCACTCTGTACGCTTTGGTCCCGCCTACAGGCACAAAAAAAAGGCTGTGCAAGACTTTGTTTCCTTACCATTGGCCCTTACACGCTGACTGACAGGGGACCGGCCCAATCATATCATGAAACACCCCTCCCCCTTTGACTTGATGCACCGGGGTGCAGTTTATTGATGTGTGAAAAGATAAAGATGGAGAGAAAACGTAAAGGTGGCGCAGAAAAACGCGATAAGAAACTTGCTCTTCAGGCAGATGCTGCTAAGTGTGTTAAAGTCACTGACATGCTTGCCACAGCAGGGCTTCATCAGCTCCCATCGCTGATGACAGTGGTGCAGGTGGCAGAGGCACTCAACATGTTGTTGAACCTGTTGGACTACTGTCAGAACATGTATGAAATGCAACGAGTAGGATGAAGCCACCCAACCCCTTGATGAATATGATAAAATGTCAGTCAAATATTTCTGTCTATCGCCCTATGGCCAAGTTAGTTCGTTTGATGCAGGTGAAATGAGCATTAGTGTTATTTTGACTGTAAGACATTGTAGGTTACACTGGCTGGATGAGAAAATAAGCCGAGCTCAGTAGCTTACTTTTATGTCTTTTATTCTAAATGAAATAGTCTTTAATGTGAGAAAACTTGTTCACTATTCACCAACAATAACAATAAGTCTAATTTCTTATTAGACTATTATTGTCTGTGGGGTGAGTACTAGGCTGGCCTATTGGCTAAGTTACTTTTTTGTCCTGCAGATATAGCAGTTCTTTATGTAGCCTAGGTAGTAGGGACAATGTAGCTACATAACTGATAGAAAATCTCACTTTAAAAAATTATATCATTTTGTCTATGTTATGTGAATGCAGCTGCAGGTATCTGTACATTCCAGTAATTCTAGCCTAGGCATATTTAAAGCCACCACTCACCAAAAATGTGAGTGAAAACTGAAAAGTCAGCACTCTTTCTTTGTTCAACTAGTACTAGTAAGCTCTTATTTAGGCCTGGAAAACAATGGGCTGTTTTATGTAGCTAGGTGGCTAAAGACAATGTAAGTTAGCCTACAAAGAAAGAAAATAGCACTTTTTAAAATGACATAATTTTGTTCTTTGCTAGTGTTATGTCAATGCAGCTGTGTTTGTTTATATAAATATTTTATAAACAGGCTGTATTTATGTCCTGTTGAGCTAGATTGTCAGGCCCAGAACAAAGCGGCAGACTCAGCCGCGGAATAGGCAGGTTTCAAAGAAGCTTTATTAGTTCCGAACTGCTGAACACAGTCTACAAAATTTACAACAAAAATGGCTACTCTAATGGCGCTTCTCCACTGGCTGGTACCAGCTTAACTCGGTTCGACTCGACACGGTTTGGTTTGGGAGCTACCGTTCTCCACTACAAAATAGTTGAGGTACCAGTTGCTATGGTGACCGGAACACACACACACAGGAAGTATCTGACTTTAACGCGCGCGCAGAGAGCACTAGATGTTTATATGTTTAAGAGAAAGATGGACGAAAGTATTATATTTCTGATTCTTGGCCTTTGGCTGTTTGCCACATTTCAACGGCAAGTGGCTTATCGAGCAAGGCTGAAAGCAGCAAGGCGGCGGACCGCAGAAAAAAGACGAAGAGTTTGGGAGGTCGTTTTATCATGTGAGGGAGTGACTCGGAAGCGACACTTGGCAATAATGACTACGTCACCATTTAGTATCGGCTCAGCCCGTTTGGAACCTCGGCAAAGGTGGTACTAGAAATGGTACCGGGTACCAGGTACCAAGTTTTAGTAGTGGAAAAGCAAAAAAGCTGAGTAGAGTCGAACCGAGTCGAGCTGGTACCAGCCAGTGGAGAAGCGCCATAAGCAGCACTCTAACTCTAACTAAATCCTCTGCTACACTCTCTAGGGCAAAACGAAAACACTGAACTAGAAAGAAAAACGCTTCACCAAAATGGGAAGGAAAAATCTAATAAAGTTTATCAAAAAAACACTCTCAAAATGAGGAGGAAACAGGACTATCTATTTCTTATGGTCTAATCACCTAAACTGGCTGGAAACAAAAATCAATCCCGAAGGATGAAAAAACTTTATCAAAAGGAAAGAAACCATCAAACAGAAAATGATCCCGAAGGATGAAAACAGGCTACAAAAAACTCTTTCTAATCTTGAACTAAAGGCTATGAAACTTACAAAACATGGACACATGGAACAGGCTTTGGAGGCAATCGAAGGGCTTGGGTGCGACGAAACGAGAACGAAGACACTTCGGCACAGGACAAGGGGAAACACAGACTATGGCTGTGTCCGAAATCACTCACTCATTCCCTACTCCCTACTCCCTACATAGGGAACTAAATGTAGTGGACTATATAGTGAGCTTAACAGAAGGAATGTTCGGACACTTTCGGACACTTCTCTTGGCGCCGGTAATTACGTCATTGCTGTCGCATAATTAAAACGTACCACATTAATGTCGTCTCACGTAATACTTGTCCATTTACTACTGCATTGTTATTAAATTACAGTCTTTTGATTACTGTCCTGTACGTTTTATTTTTGTGTTTTGTTTTCTATATTTGCATATTTTTATATTTTGGCTCTTTAGTAACAGAAAGTTACAGTGTAATCTACTGCAATGTTTAATTATATGCTGTTCGTTTTACACTTTTTTTAAATGAACGTAGAAAGCAATTTTGCCTAGTTTTGAAATGTGTAATAAAATAAACAATATAAAATAAAATAGTTTGTGTTTAATCAATAATTAAATTATTGATGATCAGGAGGAGAACTAGAATAGTGAGAGGGAGAGAGAAAGGAGAAGATGCGCTGCTCTTCTAAGACTAGCAAGACGTCGTCAAATTAGCGCCTTTTTAATTAGAGTAGATATCATTTTCTTTAATTAATTTAATAAACCATCCTCCGTCAAACTACACCCCCTGCTGACTCCCGTCGATCTGCCATATTTATGTTCCTTTCCGCGCCCAGAGAACTTCTGGCAATGCATGATGGGATATCTTGCTTCGGTTAGTGACCATCGGATGTTCACTACATTTCGCGGTGAATTGTGGGATACATTCAGTGCACTATATAGTGGACACTAAACATTCGGACACCACTACAAAATGGCGTGGTCACTATATAGTGCACTACATAGTGGTTAGGGAGTGATTTCGGACACAGCCTATATATACACACATGAGGGAAATGGGGAACAGGTGGAAACAATCAGGGCGGGGAAGACAATCAGACTGGTGGCACATGAGGAAGGGCAAGCGACCTGAAACGAGAGGAAAGTTAACTTTCAAAATAAAACAGGAAATGACAAGACATAACAAAAACCCAGCTTGACATCACCACGGTGTGACATAGATTGTTTTAAAGACTTGCACAGTTGCACTGAAAAAACTGAAAAGGTGTGTTATCAAATGTTCTGGGCCGGTCTGGTCCAAAATGCCAGGGCCGATTTTTTTGTCCCAGTCCGCCCCTGCCCCAGGTTACTGTATATCACTGTCGTGTCCAGATGAAAGCTTGAAACAGAAAGATCTGCCTCATTAACTACTTGATTCTCTGAGTTAGTCTAGTAACTGGACTGTTATATCTTTTTTATTCTTTAGGGGTGTTTAGGGGTTTGATCACATATGCAAGGGCCCATTGTAGTGTGATGTCTACCCTATGTCTTGTTCTGAGTTTATCAGGGCCTTTACAATTCTATTGTTTATCTTACAATCTTTAAAATGGAGGAGAAATGTTTTCCTGCTGTAATAACTTACTACAAGAGATTTTTTGTTCTCAGGTTGTTTCTATGATGCCCGGTCAACAAGGTCTCGATCTCCAGAATTATTCCTGATCAAGAGTCTGGACGCCTGAATATCTTCGATAATACTACTTTTGATTCTCTGTTCTCACAAAGTTGTGATTTGGTGAGGGGGTCAATTCTACAATTTATATTTGAACTATCCTAATACTGCTATGGTAAAACTTGGTTGATGATATGATGATGATGATGATAAAATATGATTGAAAAGTACCTATGTTTTCTTATAAAGATGAAAAAGAGTGAGATGAGAAAATACATTAAATAGAGGCCTGGAGTCAAGATATTAGGGAAGCGTATTGCATTCACTTAAAAATAAAAATAGACACCTTATCTCGTAATTACAAGATAAGGAAAGGTGCCTCATTGGCCACTGCACTTCGGTAAAGTTAGAAAGATATTGGCACTTCCGCTTCCGGGATCAATAACTCTTAATTGAAACTTTGTTAAACCACAAAACACATATATTTTCAACCGTAGTAAGACAACAAACTACAACCTAATGTTTATCAAAACGAGCTACAACCTAATGCTTATCACAACGAGCTATCCCCGGAGCCACTCCAGCAACATTAGTGTTCACTAGGACTTTTTATAATTTCTGGGAATTTTTATTAGGAATATTAATCTATAACTTTAATATGACACAGTACTGCGGTAACGCTATCTACACTTCAAAATCTAGTGCCCGACTACATCGGTTTGTACGGTAAAGCGTCTTTATGGTGCCTTCTAGTGCACCTCGGAAACTCAGAAATCAAATAATCTTTTTTCTAAGATACAGATTTAGAAAAGTCATTAAATAAACAAATCAAATGTCCCCAGCTACTTCTGGGGTGAATTTCATGTTCTTTCACTGTACCATTTTCGAGTAGTCTCATGCTGAAATCATACACAATATATGGCGACATAGTCAGATTAGAAAATGTATTTAAAAAACAAATGAAATTGTTTTGATGAATTTTCTAAATCTGAATATGTCACCATAGATTGTGTATGATTTCAGCATCACTTTATTAGAAAATGGTACAGTAAAAGAACTTGAAAATCACCACAGAAGCAGCTGGGAACATGTAGAACAATAAATCAGGTGGAAAGCTAAGCTTATCATATCTTGACTCCAGCAGTCAATCTGAAGGACACACATCAGCACAACTTTACAATTCTTTATATTTTCTTTTTTATATATCATTCTGCCTTTTTTCACATACAGCAGGCACGAGGCCCAGCTTATGACAGGAAATCATTAATCACAAGCTGGGTTACAAGAAGGTTTATGCCAAGTCAGTAGAAAACGTACATAAATCTGATCTGCATGTTCATTATTATTAACTGATTCCTGACTTAAATAATAACACAACTCAAACTGTGGCCCTTGTGAAACCAAGACGTGCTGTTCTGCTGTATCACTTTTATTTTCTTGTTTCTGTGCATGCAAAAAGAAAAAAAAAGAAGAAAAAGGGGAAGATGGGAAAACGTGTGAGTGTGTTATTGATGCATCTGTTCCTGACTTCTAGAGTAGAGTAGACTAGAGTTCAAATGTGATTGAAGGTTTTGCCACCACTGTGACCTCTGATCTTAAAGCCATTCAGATTTCTATGCAACACAGCAGTTGCTCTTTTCTATGGTAACACATTTATTGTTTGATTAGTTATGAACATTTAATGATATAGGATACTAAAGAAAATTTGTATTTTTGAGATTTTTGCGTGTGCAATACTAATTTGTTGTACACGAGTATTCATTATGATTACTTAATTGTGATCATAAACTAGTTAATCGACAACTTTGCTAACTAGCAGCCAGCTAGTATTACATACTAGTCCAACAGCAGAAGCCCAGTTTGGCGTCTGTCTTTCAGCCTTTTATTTTACCAAGGCCTCCAACGACTAAAAGTCAGTCCCAGATTTACACGTCTGGCAGCTTTTTGCTCACTCACTCACTCTCTCTCCTTTTCTGTTCTTAGCTTCTTCCATCAACGTCCTCTTCAGAGCAGCTGGAGGACAGCAGAGGGAAAACCAGATTCTTTTAGACATTTTCTCCATAAAATATGATGCAGTTTCACCAAAATCAGTGAAATAGTTGGTGGTGTTTGACTTAGTGCCGTAAAGTGTTACGTACTTCTTGTGGGTGAGAAGTATGAGAGAAAAAGTTGCTTTAATACTAATGTGTTGTTGGTGGGTTGAAAAAACCTGAGAGTTGAGATAAAGTTTGAATCCTCAACTATAATACTGTAAATGCATGGAGCTTAAACTAATATTATGGTTCTTTTAATATACATATAGACGTCTCCATGGATGTACTTGTAGAAAAGTTTATTGGGTGGCAGAGGACCTCCCAAATCTGCAACAAATTCAGGCATGCAATTCAAATTCAAAAGTACATGTTATAGATAACCCATTTATCATTTAAAATGACAAAATCTAAAAAAGAAATAATGTAAAATTCAATATACATTGTAATATGGATTTTATTTTTATTAATGCATTCACTGCACCACAATTAAATGGAAAACAAATGTTTAAACTGATATTCGTTAGGACTTTTCCATGCCACATAACAATCAAATCACAACACGTAAAACAAAGTGAGGAGGTGAATTGTGTTTCAGCATTGCCCTGCGGAGGCCCACAATAAAACACAAGTCACTGTCATGAGTTTTTACAAGGAGGAGCACGAGCTGTATTTTCTTTTTACGTGAATCAAAACACATTACAATGTGTACCTATTTTTATTTCTTTGAAATGTTTTTATTTAGGCATTTTAAATCTTCTGTATTACTAAGGTGCGTTCAAAAACAGTTCAGCACA
The DNA here is from genome assembly GCA_004119915.2 of Collichthys lucidus. Classification (NCBI taxonomy): domain Eukaryota; kingdom Metazoa; phylum Chordata; class Actinopteri; family Sciaenidae; genus Collichthys; species Collichthys lucidus. The sequence goes on from CM014082.1 coordinate 8,126,123, forward strand.
AGCATTTTTACTCAATTTTTAATCAATATTCATTTGATGTTACATTAATATTCATTAAATGTAAACAGGACATTTGTATCTAAGGGTGACATTGGGTCAAAACATTTGATGCATGTAGTGTGTGGTAACTGTAAATGACCTGGAGAGGGAAGAGTGATTTTTATACCAATTAACTTTTAATCCAGCATCCACCATCTCTGGGACTCTGAACGCACCTCAGGACTTGTCCTCCGCCACTCGTGGGTAAAGTGCTGCAGAGAAACATTCTGATACAATTTAAGGACCATTCAACACGTGAAGACCATCACATTGGACCGGATTGCACTGAATAACAAAAAAACAAACGATTTCAGCATTGGGCGGTCTTTTAAAAACACGCTCCAAGTGCTGAAACTTGGATTGTGGTGATCAGAGTCATCAGGCTGAAGGACTCGTCTACACTCGATATTCACAACAAAATCTGCTCCAATAACAGCTCTGTCCGTCCACAGAGGTTAACACTTCAGCACACAGGATGTCAGGTAATCACAGGTGAGAAGGATTAGTCAGAAAGTGACAACTGAGGCACAAAAACTTGTGTGACAGAAAACTTTAACTGTGCAGATTAATTACAACTTACTGCTGCTCCCCTGTCATGTCTGTTAACGAGTAAAGTAGATACTTATGGTGTTACGTTTCTAACTTGAGAGTCCATGGTAGCTTACACCCACTTTTAAAAGGAATAATTTGACAATTGATATCTCTCTTATATCCTGTCTGCTACACATAAGGCTACAGCCAGTGAGTGACTTTAGAGTGTTGCAAGGCTTCACAAAGGTCCATTTAGGAGTTGTTCTAGAGCTTTCTATTGTATCACACCATCATCCCCAGCAAATGGAGTTGTCCAGTTGCTTTCGCCATGAAAAATAGAAATTTGAATCTGTATAATCCCATCACAAAAATACAAAACTCAGTCTACTGAGGAAGATTATGTGATACAACCAAAAGCTCCAGAAAAGCTACTAAATAGACAGCAGAGAGAAGAACAGTACATATTTACGAAGAAACCAAAACCCATCAATCTGACATTTAATCCCAATTAAAACTTTAAGGGTTTGATTATTTCGGATCATACCAAATCAATCATTAAAAGTAGTTAGGGTTAATTGATTAATTAATGACTAGTTGAATGGCAGAAAAAAACTGTTAATCTGATAAATGATTGGTCATTTGAAGCCTTTGTTTCATCTTGTTTAATGTCGGGATTCACTGCTTTACATCATTGCAAACTTAATATCTTCAAACAGTTTGTCTTTAAATATCTGGTTATGTTCTGACATTTTGATATTTGAAAATAAATATAAGTTATTTATTTAAGGATGTTGCTCTGATCTACACAAACTCTTCTGCCAGTAATAACACCCTGTGTGCTAAAGTGTTAATATCTTCATCAGACAGAGCTTTATATATATCTATGTATCTACGATGTGGTTATAGATATTGACACATACAATATTTTAAACAAAAAAAGAGAGACATTCAGATTCCCGTAGGCACAAAGATCCATATGGCACAATAAAATAAAAGAATCTCAGCTCTGCGATGACAGCAAACATTAAAATACAACAGAATTAAAACAAAAAGCAAAAAAAAATAATAATAATAAACAGGGATAAGCACAATAAGGGTCTGAAATGAACTTTCAATAGTAAACTGAGTTCAGTGGAACAAAGTTAAAAGTCACTGCAGATTCAGCACACATTCTCTGACTGATGTCAGTCTTTCCATGCTACCAACAACTTCAGGTCACTTCTATGAAAGGTGTGAAACTTTCAGCAGATAGATACATTTTATATAAATTACTTTATCATCTGTAAACAAGAACTGTTTCAAAATCATTCCTTGGTGATGCTGTGATGATACTCTGACATATAATCCTGTTAATGAGTCCAGCTGTTCCCAAATCTTATGGGCGTACTTTCATCAATACACCTTACCATGACTCATGATTATTCAAGGTTTGACTTGTAGATCCTTGAGTGTTGATTTAAGCCTTCATTGTTTAGGGGTTAGATCTAAACACCAGCTGACAGAACTGAATCAGAACGAGAACAATGAGTGAAGGTGGAGGCTATGACATGCAGAAATTGAAGGTGGTCATTTGTTGCATTACGAGAAGTTGCTGCTCAACAGATTACAATGATTGTCGATTATAACGATTGTTAATTACTGACCCTGCAAGCAACTTTGAGTGAAAAAACTATTAAATAATGTTGAGTAAAACTAAAGGTAACTAAATGTTGACTGTTCTGTTGCAGGTTGATTTTCGGAGAAATGACACTAGCGGCCGCCTGAAAGGATGTGATCAGCAGTGATGTGATTTGAAGTTGATGGACCCAAACATGCGAAAGCAGCAGTGTGGGTCGTGCATGTGGAATAATAAAGTTTTATTCTGGTGCAAAGGAGCAAAATCATCAAAATCTTACAAATCAGTAATGATGTTGTCTTTTCATCTCATGCCACAGAAGCTGGTAGAGAGAAAAAATTACTTCAGGTTTATTTCAGACCCTAAATACAATCAGAGCTGAGCTAGTCGCTGTAGATCTACGTTGCTCTGATCTGCGACAGTGCAGACATCTGACTGGTATCTGTATCTCTTACAGGCTTTCACACTGAAAGTGCAAAGAGCAAACCAAAGGAGAGAGCAGCTGTACCCACAGTGGCAAGCTGTATGCTTATTTTCTGCCACGTTTAGCAGCCAAAGTTCAACACACGTCGGATGGTATGCTCCTAATAATGTGAGGCAGAAGTGACAGGACGTTGACGATCGTTTCGCTGTAGAGAGGGACAGTGGAAAAGTTGGTTTTGTGCATCTCAGTTTTCCAGCAATTTTGTACCCCCCAGTCCGATCAGGACATGAGTGAAAAGAAAAATTCAGGATGAGGATACCAGAATTTATATTGTGATTGTTTACATCTGATATAGCCGAATCATCCAGATTTAGCGCAAATAAATTGAGAAAATTGGCAAAAAAAAATGCAAATCAATTTGGGAGCCTCAAGATTAACTCAGTTGGTGGTGCCAATTCTTCAGTTGCCACATGCCTCATGTACATCAGATTTACTTGGCACCTTAGCCAAGAGTACTCATTTTCTAGCATTCTTCAGTGTTTCCACTCAGTTCTTTATGTGCAAAAAAAACAAACAACAAAAGATGGATGGAGACACACTTTGTTTATAGCGTTGTGATTAGCTGCTTTGTAGGATTATGTGCTGTTCTTGATGTTACACTCATGCAAACTGTTTGCTCTCACGTGTTTGGAAGTCTCTCCATCTTACGTAGACTGCGGTTAAGTTTGCAGATGGACGCATTTCAACAAATATCCCTCTTTATCAAGTCATTTGTGTCTGAAGTTTGAGTTTAACTTTCTTAAAACAAGTGAAAATAAATCTGTAATTCAAACTCTAGAGCAATGAGGTATCCTACTTTGATGCAGACATCACCAGAAAATTCTTAAACTGAGGAGTTTAATTTTTCACTTTTTTCAAGAAAATTGTTTTGGACTTAATAATACAGAGAAATAACTTATTGATGGTCACTGTTTTGCAGTGTAGCTCTATTGATTTTCTGGAGGTGTTTCTTTGTCACTGTCATCCTACAGTGAAACAGTCCCAGTAGAGCCTGAAGGCTACATGTCAAAGTTCAGAGATGAATACAAAGAGGGAAAGCTTGAGGTTGATGCTCCAGGACTAGTTTCAGTACAGCGCCATAACAGAGTTTTGGATCTTGGAAGCTCATCCAAGCTCATCATCCAGTGGGATGAAGCATCCACAATGGCTTCCGAAAGTCCAAATTTCAAATGTTCAACTGCCACTTTTACAAGACCAAAGAGCAGAAATAAAGCCATCTGGCTGTCTGCTGAAGCAGCAGGTCCCGTCTATCCTCCACTCCTCTAACCACAGCAACAGATTTAAAAAAAATTAAAAGCAGGAAAAGCAATAAAAACTAAAATGGTACTTGGATTTTTGTTTGTTAGTGATTCCTTTTCACATCGCAAGAAGTGATGATGTGAACCAGCCCATACCACAGTGCAGAACCAGCGAGTCGCGTTGCCTTAGTGATAGTTTTCCTATGTTGTGGTTGGGCCGGGGTCAGATGATGGGTTTGCTGTGGTCGACGGTCTCTGCCTTCTTCAGTTTGCCCTTACTGAAGGTCTGGATGGAGCTCAGCAAGGCGCTGCGACCTCCTCCCACTTCAGAGGAGGACAGAGGAGGAGGAGGGCGACAGGAGGAGTCCAGCATAGGAGGGGGAGGAGGCGGAGGAGGCGGAGGAGGGGGAGGAGCTCCTGGATGAAAGAGAGAAGAAAGAAAGAAGGGAGTGTTAGAGAATAACACCACTGATAATACTCAGTCTCTTTAGGAGCTGGTTGCACAAAGATGTGTTAATCTGGTCTACTGATTCACGTGAGTCGTAAGTCTGATGAGAGTCAAATAAAACTCTCACGCTACATTCACTTCAATTCAAGCACTTACAGAAGGCGCTTAACATCACAGCAACTCACTGGAAGATTACACATGGAGGAGAGGTGTTGACTGTCAGTAGTTTGAATATAGACTATTACTACTTTCTTATAAGGCACCCTTTAAAAAGGGTTTTAACTAATGGCTTAGTTAATAGATAACCTGCTGATGCTTTGTAGATCAGTTATAAGCCATCAATATGAACCATGTTGGGTTGCCAGGTTGTCAAATATACCTAATTTACAGTCATTAATAAAAAGCAATAGCCAAAAGGTAAGTCAAGTCGTCTGCAGTTATAAAAGTTTGATTTTTATAAATGCAAAATCCATTTATTAAGATCAAACCTGTTATCATTTATAACTGCAGATGCATACAAACACTACTTTTTTTTTCCAGGTTTGATGCTAGAGGACATTAACCAAATGTTTTTATTTTGGCACCATTCAAAATATACCAAATTAGCTATTAGCATTTTCTTCTTGTAATGTGTATCACTGGATTAATTTGATCCTTAAAAAACATAAAAACTTGATCATTCTCAGGCAAGTTCCGGGAATAAAACAAGCCCCTTTTTCTGTGATTTGTGAACCACTTTATGGAAGTTTATACACAATGGACATGGGTTATAACGATAATGGGAGATGTGAGTCACATTCAGATTTGAACATAGACATTTTCAGATTGAGTGATCATCTATAACGCCTTCTGGAAGAGGTGTGTCACAGTTGTGATTAATGGCTTAGATTTGATTTATGAAGCATAAGCTTATTATGAATTACCCATTATTGAAGCTATTAGTTACAACCTGTGAAACCCTTTATAGAGGCTGACTTCATACAAAATTCTATCAGAGTAATAGAGACACTGACCCTGGAAAGAGTTTATCTTTGTGAAACCAGCACCTGCAGATCAGTTTCCAGGCTGAACTCAGTCCACCATCAGTTTCAATCCAAATTTACAGCCAGGACTTAAAAAAAAAAAAAAAGTAAAAAAGTACTGAGGTTCGATAACCAAGAATACAGCGTTGAAAGGCCCAGTGTATCTTTAAGTAAATACATTCGTATACACATTAGTTATTTTAAAAGGTGTTGTCGTATAGTGATCAGTTTAAAAAAGTGTTTTTTGGTTCATGTAATATTTTTAAAAACTACAGTACCCATTAGCCTTAGTAGCCAGGAATCTATTTATCCAAGTCCAACAATTGCTCGACCTCTAACTTCACCTCACAGCAGCAGAATCTGAAGCTCTCTGATTGGATAATTCTTACAGCAATGCCTTCTGGGACATGCAATTCTCAGCCTTGTTTACTAAATGAGCTACTGCGACATGCTTTGATAGACACATGGTGAACTGATGGTGAATTGAACTTAAACCTGGTATGTCCCTTTTCGTTTGTGCCATTTTGCATCCCAGACCAGTGAAACCCGTGACCACAGTGAGAAACAAAATGTTGGGAAGCTTCAACATGTACGTAGGTGAAGCAGAGGCTCAAAGCTGCAACTGGAGTCCAGACTCCACATTCTGTCTGACTGCACAGTGAATTTTCTGCAACGTAATGAAAGGACATCCATCAGTGTGACAGATGACAGTGACCAAACCTGGAGAAACTCGTCACTGCAAGTGACAGTTAGGATGTTTTGAGCTGATATTTAATATCTAAAAATCTGTTTATGGCTGCAGATTTGTTTTTGTAGATTAACAAATGCAGTAGCACTAAAGTCTGCAGTAGCTGACGGATCATCTCCAGGATGGATGTGGAACAAACTTCCATTACGTTTAGCGGCTGCAGTTACCTTTAACATTTCGACTGAGACTCTTCGGTCACGCCCAAAGTTACACGTTCACTGAGAACTCTGTGATCAGATGTGTCAGATCAGAGCTCAGATACGGCCATTGTTTGACAATCTAATGTGAAAATCTGCACTCAAATCTGTGATCAAACTCTCACACAATATCAGAGTAATCTGTTCAAAATGGCCCCTGCAAAATTAAACTGGAGAAAATAATAATAAAGGTGACTAAATGTTGACAGTGATCTATGAAACCAGCCTGAAAGGAAGGAAATCAATCTGAAAACAAATGATCTGGTCCCGTATTTATCATACAGTTCAGAATATCTTCTACATATCATGATGAAAGTTAAACTACGGTAGTTAGTTAGTTCAGTCAAGCAAATTGAGATATTGGCAAAGCTTCCTACACTGACTTTTAGCAGAGGACTCCTGTGGCTGTATGTGACATCTTTATGTGTAGACTTTTTGTGCCTAGGAAATGTATCTAATATATACAAAACTAAAACATCAAAATAACTGCACAGCTTCACAAATAAATATCCACTTAGTCAGCCTATGTAAATAAATGTATGTGTCATTTAAAAGACGAAGATGTTAACAATGCCTATATTAATGTCACAGCTTTTTCTGCAATATTTTACACAAAGCGATGATGTGAAAGAAGTCTACTGTCAAGTTTGTATTTCAACTACATACCTTGGTAACCGGCAGTATGTGTCCTAGGGTAATAAATAAATACATAAACTGTTGCATGCCTGAAGCTTTTCCATAATTTCATGCTGAATGGTGGACAAATGAATGATTCTATTATCTGATACAGTAAGTCAGTGTTTTGTTTTTAATATTACTGCTGAAATTGTTGGTTGTGACAGAATCACATGATCACACGTCATCGTCACATTTTCTTTGCTATTAAAGCGTGGTTGTGAGGATCTTTTCTGGTCTAGATGGTAGCCACAGATTTGAAAACCTCTCATGAGAGTTGTGTGCTTTGTTTTCGCTTTGAAATATTCTTGTCTTGCTTGTCTAGTTTTAAATGCATATGCAGTTGTATGAGTGGAGAACCAAGGATAAGTTTTCTGTTTTGAAACTGTTAAGCTTGACAAAGGCTTCAGGAAATCAGTTAAGGTACTATAACTCACTCACTGAAAGATGATTTGACTTAATTTAGGCTACAAGCTTGTTGGTTAGGTTTACTGTAGGAGATGGATTAAAATAACACGTCAATAGGACACAAACAGCAGCTTTATCTTAGAGAGCCCCATTTCTGACACATGCATAACTTACAGGTACAAATCTCATGAGAGTTTCATATATCTACATGACCTACAATGTCAGTTTCAAAAACTGTTTCAGTTTCTGTCAAAGTAGCATCTTTTACTGCCATCACTGAACATCTCTCCTCCCACAGAATGATCTGCTTTAACGCTATCTGCTAGTCACTACAACATTAGGACACATCCTGAGTGCTCCTAAGCATTAGCGGATATAGTCGCTAAGAAAGACAGTGAAAACCTTTCAATCCTCGCCCTAAAATTTGATCCAAAAATGTGGAACTCTGAGAATTTGTGGCCAGTTGTTAGGACTGATTTTCTACTCAAAGAAGCTTGATAAATACAGGCCCAGATCTGAAAAAAAAAAGTGAAACGGGTCACAAATTGTAAAGTAACCAAAAATGTTTGAAATCTTTGTGGACAAAATATTATGTAAAGACTGGGAGGAAAACCTACAGGTACAAAAGAAAGTATTAATGAACGTTCAGAGATCTGACGTCTTCACTGTGACACCCCGTCCCAAACACAGATACACAAGCAGACAAAAACAAACAAAAAACAGACACAGACATGCTTTAACCGACTGACTGAGCAGACAGACAGAACTGACAGATCACAATCTCCAATGAGAACAGCAGGTCTGAATCAGGGAAGAGTTGGACTGTCACTGCAGATTGTGAGGGTTTCATAACAGATGCGTACAGCCCCTGATCCAGGCAAGCAGCGACTTCAGATCACATCAGGCGTCTTCACACCGACAGATTTCTACTTTCAGTCTACTTAGTTTGAAAAAGAGGAATTCATCGAATTAACAGTCCTCAAGCTGTTTAGTTTGAGAGACGATGCTGGCATCATCTTCTGCATTTGTTTTTTAAGTTTGAGAATGCTGAATGAGAAAAGTAGAACAGTGTCACTGTTATTTAGTTTGTTTATTTTCATACTGTTGATGTCCTACTAAGTGTAACACTTGAATATGATACATAATCAAAAAGACATCAAAACAAGCAAACAAATCTACGGGATCTGTATCAAGATTTATGTTATGTGTTTTTTGATGGAGCTTTGAAAACATAGAGTTGGTGCAAAGTTCCTCAAACATCCACTTGAGGCTTCAGAATGAGTCAGTCTCCATAAGTCCCCATGTTAAAATGTCCAACTTCACAGCTGAAATACGCATTCACAGCCTGGTACTAAAAAAACTCTATAACTAAATGTCCCTGTTTATGACAACTGTATTGTTCAAAATTATATTGAGGCTTAAAGTTATGCATAATTAACAGCGTGGTCGCTTTGATTGACAGGTGGGTGCCATTACAGATAGTTTATTTCAGCAACCATGTGTCATTCGGTCGGCCAATGATCTCAATCTTTGCCAATTTTTTGTTTAGCCAGGAGGTGGCTGCCAAACATGGCGGCTGCCAAAGCCACAAGGTTTTGAGCTCTAAAACAACTCTTCAGAAACCTATGGGTGACGTCACACATACGCTGTCCAAATGTTTTTACTGTCAGTGCTTTAAACCCTTTTTTCTATCTAGAAATTTACAAACTCAAAATGACACTTGTCCAGACTAAAAGAATTCTGGGTGTCAACCTTCAATGGATCCATATACACAAACAGCTTGTCCTCTGACTCCATCCACTTCTTAATTTCTTTTTTGTGTAGCCTTTTGTAACTTCTCTGGCTAGACATCTGATTCTACTCCACTTCTACTATGAATAAAAGATAAAGAAATCAGGTGTTCACTGAGGGGATCATCTGCTACTTTAAAGCCATTTAATGAAATTGTTTCTTTATTGTTATGCACTCATATGTACAGGTGTATGTGTACGCACACTATGACGTAACACTTAGAGTTGCGATGTAACTACTAAATTTGTTATTTCTTATAGAAGACAAATTTCTTTTTTTGTTGAGTTTACTAGTAGCATGAAGCAGATCTCTGTGACCAGGAGCTTGCTGGGACGTCAGAGTGTACAACATCTTTTAAAAAACCACGAGAGACTTTCTTCTTCATCATCATCATCGACATTATAAATCGACATTTTACTTTACCCAACGACACGGTCAGAATGGTGCATGCTCTATGGTGGAGACAGCACAGGAAGAAGAGAGAGAGAGGGAGATGACAGTTATCTGTTCAGTGGACCAATCAGCATTTACACAGTATCACCAGGATAAAGAGGAGACGAGGGAAGAGAGAACAAGGAAAGAGGAGAGCAAACAAGGAGAGAGGAGAGGAGACACTAGTACCAGGATGGGAAACTGATGACACATTCATGTCAGCATGTAAAAACTTGAGTCCGGTGATGTTCTGTATTTTTCTCATCATCAATAAATCTCATGAAAAAGACGAAAACCATCAAAGAATTGATCTAACTAACAAGTATTGTCTGTTTGGTCCTCTGTGCCACAGATCCAGCTCCACTGTTAAAAACATCAGTGAGCTGCACATAGAGCACCAAATGTGTATTAATCCACCAATGAAAATAGTCCCCCAAAAAGGCACCATTTACTTCAGCTTACAAAACTGTAGAGCTGCAATGACTGCCTCCAAATCAATACAATCATGACACCTGGTACCTTTTTAAAGATGCATTGTGATTCTTATTCAACAAGTTTTTAAATACACTGTTATGATTTATTGCGATTTGTGTTTGTTTTTTAATCCTAGTAAAGTACTGTTAAAAAAGTAAATTTCCTGCTCACCAAACACTAGGCTTTAAAAATAACATTAAAAAATGACATGCAGTCTCTCTACTTAGTGATGGATTGATGTATGTATTGTATTTTCTGAGTGGGTGTATATTTTCAAGGTGTATTGTTGAAGCTACAGCAGCACAGACTGAGTTAACAATATGAAGTCTGCGGCTATTTCGTGTCAGCACACATGTTTAATGTTGAGCATGTGAACTGAAATAAATCATTTGTTAGGATAATATGACAACAATTACAATGCAAATTTCTTTTCAATTATGTATAAAATCAATTCAGCAATCAAAGAAGACAAAAACAGAAATTTGCTGAATCTTTGTGTAAATGAAACTAAATATTGTATTTGTGAACTCTTTGAAGGATATCCATCAATTTTTAAGAGACAGGCTAACACATTGCTGGTTTGATCTTTTCATGGGTTTATTATCAATAAGAAAAATATTGCCAGACATATAAAATCAAACATCAGAGTTTCCCATCCTGCATACAGCTACAACAAAGTGAATAAGATGCACTGCTGTAACAGAGACAGAAACCTATCACATGACAAGAGAAGAGGTGAACAGACAGACAAAGACAGACAGAGACAGACAGACAGGTGAAGTCAAATGATTAGTCTTAATTATCACAGAGATTATGCAGATTATTGAGAGCAGAAATTCAGAGTTAATATTAAAGATGCTGTTATTGATGTGAGCAGCATGCTGAGACACACCACAGCCTCAGCACGTTCTCAACACAAGGGAGGGCTACACAGTACAGACAGACAGACAGACAGACAGACAGACAGACAGACAGACAGACAGACAGACAGACAGACAGACAGACAGACAGACAGACAGACAGACAGGAGGAGAGAAAGACAAATAGTTGGACAGACAGACAGACAGACAGACAGACAGACAGACAGACAGACAGACAGACAGACAGACAGACAGACAGAGGCATACCTGTGGTGGATGGGGGGGTGGGAGAGGAGGGGCATGTGGGAGGAGAACTGGCTCCAGAACCTGAAACAGACAAAAGGAAATCTCCACCATTTTACTCATCTTAACAAATAAAAACACGCACCTGAAAAACCTGATAACAAGCTGACAATTAAGACTTTAACTACCTCTCTCAACGTATTAAACTAGTAAGCTACACTCTACCTAGCTGTTACAGTATTTAGCTACCTTCTTGAAACAATCATTAGACCTCTTTTGATATGTTGCAAATCCTGTCAGACTAACAAAATAAATCAATAAAACAATACTAACTACTTAGGTAACCAAAACAAAACAGGCTGACTAACTGATTAATTAGAAAGACTTGCTTGCTGGCTAACTAAATAACTAACGTGGTTAAATATTTGTTGAGAGTAGTAACAGTTGTGACCTACCAGAGTTATTGTTGTTTCTGACAGAGACGTCTTCTTCATTTTCATACGCCGACTGTCTGGACTTCTGCAAAGACAAAAGAAAAACATTGCAGGACTTCTTTAAGGTTAACATGCATCACTCTGCTTACACAAGATGTGCCTCTCCTTGAAGACTGGCGCCTTTCATGCACACTAAACTCAAACAGACAAGCATTTAACACATGTAGTCCATTTGACTTTTTGCAACAGCTAAAAAATGTTTCCCATGTGGGTGCCTGTTGTCATTATTATGTAACAACTTAGTTATCTTAATAACTTCTTCACAAAGTAATCATCATCATCATCATCTGACTAACAAAGACAAAACAATGCAAGCATATCTCATGAGTCTTAGTCACAGAGGTACAGGCGGTGTTTATTTTGAGCTGTAGTTGTTAAACTGACAAGCAACCAGCCAACATGTCTGTCATGCTGATGTTCAGATGTCATGAGGTTTCCTTGTTTTTTTGTGTGTGTGTGCGTGTGAGTGTGGGAGAGAGAGAGAAAGAGACTGTACCAACCTTCCTCGCCAGAATCTTCCTCCTCTTCTTTTCCTCCTCTGAGCCGTGGTGAGACTGAGCTCTGGTTAGCCTCTTGTGCTGGTGGAGCTTCAGTCAAACATTATACACAACATTATCCTCCATACAAAGAGAAAACCTCATATTTATGAGCTGCATTATGCAATTGTTTTTGAGATTGAGAATTGAGATTCTTTCACCCATTCATACACCGATGGCAGCAAGCTACCATGCAAGGTGGAATTTTGGATTTAATGTCTTGTTCAAGGAAACTTGTAAAAAAAACGTGAAAATGGTGGATAGGAGGTATGTCATGTTTTTTCTTATCCTGCACTCTATTTCAGCTGGTGACAGCTGGTCTAACTGCACCTTAAGAGGCAAAAACACACCACAGGTTCCTGAAATCTGCATCCAGTGGCTGTTAGAGTAAGAGCATCTTAAAATAATTCCACATTGAAGTCAGCAGTGACTTTTGTTTTGGCATCTTGAAAAGGTTATGGGAAACTTTGCTGCAAGGTTTTTCCACAGCCTTTTGTTCCCCACTAGAGGCAGCTAAAGTTCACGTCAACCTTATCAAGAAGGTCACTGATTTGAAATATAGAGGTTTGGGGATTGTTGATATATCATCGAAGGAAAGACATGACCTCCTAAATGTCTCCAGCTGAGCTGCTCAGCAGTATAAAAGTGTGATCGATGTGAAATTAGAATAGTGACGCACCACTCTCTGCTCCTCCTGCAGCCTCCTCTCCAGACTCTCCTTCGCCGTCTTCAGTGCCTCTTTTAGCCGACTGGGAACCTGAAGGAGAGGAGAGGGTTTGAGATATTTAATATTTTTTCTTCATCCTTTTTAGTTAGCTTGTGAATATTCTGAAGCAAACAGTGTAAATGTGTGCACACACTCTCAAAGTGATTTCAAACTGAGCCTCTCACCTTGATCTGGAGTTTTTCTGAGTGTTGGAGATGGACGTCACTAAACAGCCTGCGAAACACAAACTGTGACTCATCAGCAACAAAAAAAAGTTGACGTATATATTAAATGAATTCTTATACATAAACCTGGCAACTGTCTTTGACATTTATGCTGCCTTTCAGCCTTGAAGATTAACTAAACATCCAGTTGATGCTGGTCCCCGTCTATAGTGTTCATTGACAGGGCAGATGTTTAGGTAATTTAAGTAAATACAAAACAAAATCTGTAAGATGATAACGATAGAGAGAAAAAAGGGGCATTTTCAGATTTCGTTGCCTGAGTATGGATGGGATATTTCAATTGTCTCGAGTACAAACACAAAACAGAATGAATAATAACAGGACAGCGGATAAAAACCGGTGAACTCACGGTGTTTGCATGAGCGCTGACACCGTCGGCATCCCACTCTTACAGGCTTCTGTGGACAGAATGGACTGCAGCACTGACACTAAACACACACAGACAAAATAAATCAACAGATCAGCTTGGGAATAATACAGAAACTTGAGGATCTTTCAGTAAACTTGATGTTTTAGGTATGTGTGTGTGAACATACTGACCCACAGCAGTGTAAGGGACAGTGGGGTACTGATCGATGGGGACACTGTCTGGTGGACGGCCGTATGTCATCTCGTACAGTAAATGTCCAAAGCAGAAGATGTCGATGCTCTCTGTGGACTGCAGATACACAACAGTATGTTAGTGTATTTACAGATAACTCGACTCTGTTGTTCACAGCAACACAGGCCAGTTTAGTGGTTCTGAAACTGTGGGGCAGGGTCCCTGGAGGGCACAGAGCCAGTGCAAGGGGGGTGTATGAGATTTCTATAACAAAACATGAATTTTATCTAATTGAACTGAGTGTTTACGTACGTTGATCTTCCTGAGCTGAGTGAAGGCAGGTCGCAGTGCTGAGGGAACTCCCAGCATGCCGTTCTCTATGTCCATCAGTCGACACACGCCATCATCTACCATTACGTTGGACGCATGTAGGTGACCGAAAAACACTCCGCTATCATGGAGGAGCTTCAGGCCCTGCACACACAGATGAACAGTTCTAATAACAGGAACACTTTGTTGTGCACGTGGTTTATTTCTTCATGTGATTTGTGTGCGTGTGCATTTGTCTGAGTGTATACCTCCAGGATCTGACGGCCGTACAGTTTGATGTGCTGCAGTTCGAGGCCCTGACTCTTCTTCGGGTTACAGTACTTCTTCAGGTAACTCTCTCTGGGTTTGACCTGCAGGGAGGAGAAACAGAACGACTTTCTACCAACGTTGGAAAGAGGTGAGGGGTTATTAGATGCTGTTCATAGTGATGGCAGCGCGACACTGAAGCTTCGATACGTGCTTAAAAACCTGGACTACAATTCCATAGAAGCACTGCTTCGCAGCTTGCTTTGGTGCGGAAAAAAAAAAAAAAACACGTGACATATGACGTCCGAAGCAGAAACTGCTTCGTTGCCAGAATGAATCACCTGACTGATTCGCGGTCCAATCAGGTGAATGAATAGCACTGCCTCTCCATTCTGACAGGTGACAGGTTGAGACAGTTTTGAATTTGAGTGCCTTCCGCACTTTATAACAATTTTTATGCACACCTGCCTCATCAGTTCCTTGTGAACGAGTGTTTTCAAAATGTGGAGAAATTGTCAGCATAAAAAGAAACCGACTCAATCCAAAAAGTGTTGAAAAAATAATGTATCTCAATAAAAATCTTTGACTGACCCCCCATCCTACATAATCACCCTCTCTTTATTTATGAATAGGACAATCAGTGTGCGTGTGTAATTTAAAAACTTCCTGTCCACCAACTAGCCTAATTTGACTGCAGCCTGGCACTTCGCCAGGAGAGGTCACCATAACTGAAGCGTCGAGTAATTAACCCATTTTCGAAACAATTGGCTCAAGTGGTTCGGTGCTTCATAAAAGCTTCATTTACCCATCACTAGCTGTTCAGCCAACCACACACCCGCACGCCCACACACCCACACCCACACCCACACAGTACCTTACAGATGTGGTCTCTCAGAGAGCCTCTCTCACTGAACGGCCGGATGAGCAGAGCTGAAGACTCACTGGTGCTGGAGAACAGCAGTGGACAGAGATACGGAGTCTGGGGGAGGAGGAGTTTGATTATTTCACAACATCTAATTAATTGAATATTAAAAATATTTATATTGTATATATGTGATTTAAAGGTAACCATATAAAAACAACTAGAGTGCAAAACTGAGATGACTAAAGGTTAATCTTTTGTCTCTACTGTCTATCTGTGTCATAAACAAGCGGCAACCCTCCGGCCAGTGCGAAAGTGCCAAAAACTGCAGTTCCTCAAACATACACTTGAGGCTGGCTACAGAACGAGTCGTCCCCATAAGGCCACGTTCAGACAGGGACAGGGAAACCGGCAACTGATGGTGGGGGGGTGGGAGGAGCTGAGGTGGGTTGCCGTGGGCATGTCTATACTTGCTGAATGAAACCACTGCAACCACAGCAATCAGGAAATAACTTTTTTATATTTTGCGGCGTAAATTGTGAGTCGGACTCAGATTTAGAAGCTGGTGCATGAAATAAACAAAGTGAGAACACACACACACACGTAGATTATCAGAGTTTAGTCCATGAATCCACCTGGACAGTCTCTGCCTCAGAGACATTTCAGGTTGTCTGTGGAGGTTTGACCATTATGAGTGTCTGATTGGCGGCCAGAGCGTGACGTGGGGCTCTGTTTTTCCTAAAAGTTAAATCCGGCTCAACTTCTCTCCGGTGTGGAAACACACGACCCCCACTGAAATAAATTGAAAAGTGCCAACCAGTGTCCGGTTTGCCTGTCCTTGTCTGAACGTCGAAGTCCCCATGTTAAAATATCCAACTTCACAGCAGAAATAAACATGTTTACAGCCTGTTAGAAAAAACTGTTTTGGTCTCCTGAACTGAGGGTGAATTTTTTTAGAACTCACCTTTTTTGGCTCATTTTATGTCATTATCACAAAGATGATACTTTTATATGGCATGTCGATTTTTCATGTTTATACAGATGCTTCAAAAGTCAGATTCTGGTCTTAATACACACATACAGCCAGAGAGTGCGTACGTACAGAGAGGCTGGTTAGCAGCTTCATGGCTGACTGCAGGTCTTTGTCTGATAGGAACTTTTCAGGACCCAGGTCCACCTACAACACACAAATACCAACACAAACAAACACACAGACAAGCGATTCGTTATTTTGATAATTTGATTTTCTCTTTAGGCCCTGTGATGAGCTGGTGACTTGTCCAGGGTATACGCTGCCCGAAGCCTTAAGTTAGCTGGGATCAGCCCCAGCTCCATGCTGAACTTAAATTTAATCTGTATTTGACTCTGGGAATCACTCAGTACAAATGTTCCACCAACAGAGAGAAATCAAAGATAAAAAATCTCCTATAAATCTTCTTCTTTCTTCCTGCTGCTATAGGATATGAAATGTGTCAGTGAATGAATCATTTGCAAAATACTTTTTAAAAGAAAAATTTACTTCATTTCCATCATTAGTTTGCAGACTTTAAATTTCAGATCTTACAGTCTTTAAAAGGAATCGTGAGTGTTGCTGTGGATTATAACTGCTCCGCTCAGTCACCCCCAAATTTACGACATAAAGGCATTCATTTCAAAAATGTTATAAGCAGAGTTGAGTATCACTGTTGTGTCTCCTGCACTCACCCAGCTCAGCAGATACCTCTCCTTGGACTGCTCTTTGTTTTTGATCAAAAAATATTTCTTCCTGATCCTCCAGCCTGAAAAACAAACATCATGTCAACAAGAATAAAACAATACAGCTGATAACTTTACAATGTACCGTCTTATCTGTGTTTATGTCTGGTTATTTGTCTTCTTGAACAAACCATCATTAAATTAATGATGATTAATGACGACAGCAGTTGGATGAAACAACACACTGTCTCTAAGCTCATCTGAAAAACAGTGCTCGTTAATCAGCGTATTTACCCTCCTTCTAATCATTTGATTGTTTTAATTATACAAGATGAATATAATCAAACTGAAACTTAAACTCCTAAAATGTGAAGATTTCCATCTTCTGTCACATTAAACATCTTGTTTAAACTGTTGACATCACTTTGTGCTTCTGGACTAATAAGTAAAATAACTGTTACATTAATCATTAATAAATTAAAATATCAGTAGTCAGCAGCCCTAATAATGAATATATGAGAGCCCAAAGTAAGAATCAGCTTACGTTCGTTGTGCTAGCAGTTAGCATTAGCACTGCATACATTTGTGAAGGTAAAGGTAAAGAGCAATTTTCAGTCAGATTCAGAGTCTTACCCATGTCTTTAAGGGGCTCCAGGACCTCCCACTTTGGGTCCGACCTGAAGAACATGGAGACCTGCTGCAGGGCAATCTCTACACATACAGGCAGACAGACACACAGAGAGACACACACATTATTTTCTTGCTTTTTGAGTTCATTTACTGTCTTTCAGGACAAAAGACAAAGGTAAGTGCTTTCAAACAATGAATGAGGCTCTTTGTCTACGCCTGTTTATTGTTCAATATGAGAGCATCCAGCTTTTGTAAAGTGAATCTTTGTTCACTGCTGAATGGGTTTCATATAATTCTGGTTTATCTGACACAAATACATTTTAGCCCTTTTTTCCTTCATGTGGTTTTTTGTGTTTGCAGAGCTGGAAATCTTCCAACAACTGCCAACTAAAAAACACAAAACAAGAGTCATCCACTAAATCATCCTCTCCCAGATGCAGAGCTGTTGCTGTGGTTTTATTTGTCACTATGAAGTCTGAATTCTCAATACTTCAAAATCAACGTTTAAGGGTTTTTTTTAGATTAACATAACCATTAATGCATAACATAACTTAATGTTACTTTCCACCTCCGAATAAGACAAACTGAAAATATTCGCTCAGTAAAGACAAGGGAACAAACCTGTGTAGTTCGCAGAGTAGTTGTTGGGGTCCAAGAACTTCCTGACAGTGAGGGAGCTGGAGAGGAGGGGGTGCTGGGTAATTGAGTCCAGATAGGTCTGCAATCCTCTTTGCCTCTCTGCTATGAACTCCCTGTCCATGTTTCCGATTAGCTTCTTGGGAGGAAGAGGGAGACTGATGCCACACACCTGGACAAAGACAGAGAGAGAGAGAAGTCATCATACTTATGTTTGGTTTTCTTTCTGTTTCTGAATGTTTCATCCATTTACAAAGAAAGATAGAGAAGCAGAACTGGGAAAACAAACAGACAGAACAGCAGCAAAGGTTTCCAACAGTTTTGCTGCATGTTGACTTAAGATCAGGGTCTGGACTCGAGGTTGGGGTCAGTGAGAGACCCCAAAAAGGAAATGAGCAGGCAAAAGCTCAGCAGAAAAACTGCTAACTTCCTGTTATCCAGGAATGATGAGACCTGACCACAACCAGGACTCTGACATACATCCCAAAGTCAGAACACTTCCAGTCTGATTGTTCCATCAATCTCTAAAAATGACATGCTGAATATCTTAAAAGGACCAATTGATGATTTGATTCTAGTATGTGTGTGTGATTATACGGTGATTTGGTTTTTATAATATTTTTAGACTCCATTTTTGACATGTAACATAAACATTTTAGATAATGCCTTTAACTTGATAAGATTCAGGATGTGCAGCACCAGAAATCTTGAAACAAGATAAAAGGACTCAAAACAAGAATAGTACCATTATTGTCTCTAGATAACAAAGATGTTTACTTAAGACAACCTTGCATAATCAGCACAAGCTAATCCAAACCATAGTCTAAAATAATCAGATTAGATCTCTCTTACTTTACTTTGCGTTTTTGTAGACAGCTTTTAACTGTAACCTTTGCTCACAAGTTTCAGATGTTTACGAGTTGTGAGCAGTTTTACATCTTAGCTTCTCCATATCATTTGAATGTTTGGTTTGAGGCCATAAAAATATTTTACATAAACAGATGAATGTTTGCTTGAACTTTGTTTTTATTTCATTTTCTCTACCATTAATCTTCCTGTCACCGTCGACCTCAGTTGTTGAGAACGTTCACATGCCAGATAATTTTTCAAAATAATTCATCAGTTTTAGATTTCTTTCCAGGCTGCCACTAGATTCAGTTCATTAATATGAAAATCAACCTACAGAGACTTGAGAGTCCATCCATCAAAATCACAATATACTTATAATACTATAATACTACCGACCGAGACTTCTGGGAAATCAATGAGACAACAGCAAAAACCTTCAGCGTGTCGTAACAAACCGTAACTGAGATTTCCAAAACAGGAAGGAAATTGGCTAAGATAAGGCTGGTATGTGTGTGTAAAAGTCAACTTCTAGAGTGGAAGATAACATACAGTGATTACTGTCAGAACAATGACAGGGGTTGAACACCCCTGACCACCCAAGGACACAAGTTACTTCAAATCAGAGTGATTGATGAGTGATGGAAAGACGTGGAACTCACCATCAGGCTAGTGTTGAGAACATCAAAGTCGCTGTAACGCCGAATCACCTGCAAAACACACACACCTGTCAGTTATCGACAAAACAGCTGCGATTGGTCAGTTACATCTTCTAAAACATCCTCATTGATCTAATGATCTGACTGGGACAATTTCATCAGTCAGCATTTCTGCCAAACAACCAGAATTGTGGATCATAAAGCTGACACCAGAGGTTGTGATTGGTGCATTTACCTGCCAGCTATTCTCTGTAGACACGCCCCTCTGGACTCGGATGATGTACTCCTGAGAGACAAAAAAAAACAGAGACGTCAAAACACTGTTTTTATTAAAAACTAAAACCCATCCATCCATTTTCTGTAAGTTAAGTTACAGGTAATAAGTTTATTTTATTTTTTTTATTTTTTAAAGAGAAAGACCATTGTAAAGAGTTGTCATTTTAGAAGATTAAATCATAAAATACAGTTTTTGCTTGAATTCACTGATTACATCAGCTGCTTAATTTCATAATAAAATAAAAGAAAACTGGAAGTGTCAATCACTCGATTCATGTGATTCATCTACCCGAATCTAAACACAAAAAAGAAGGTGGTGCCGAGCAAAAGCCCACGCTGAACCTTCATCAGGAAAAGGATTCACATTTCGGGTGTGTTGACTTTCTGTTTCATTTCTAAATAAATGGTTCAGATAATTTGTGTTCAGCAGAGGATCTGTCTGCTCATGTCACCATGTTTACAGATCTCTCCGATGAAGCTGCTGTGTAAAACATTTTCATAACCGACAACAAATGATGGAGAAACTTCTGAAAACAAGAGCCAAGCTGTAAACATGGAATTTTCCTTCAATCTAATCCTCTCAGTCTTCCTACAGTCTAATACTTTCAGACAAACTCTCGTTTCTGCTGTAATCCTGCATTCAATCATTCAAGTGTGCTGAGCAGCTTCACAGTCAGTGTGTAAACAGATGATGTCCTGACATCACCTCCTGTCTGGCTCTCATCTATTTGAATATTTCAGTGCAGCAACAGTGCATGCTTTATATTAAAAGGTTATCATAACAGTTCCTCTCTTATTCATGACATCCACCCTATCCTGTGATGTTTCTAACTCTCCAACTTGGCTGTCTAAAAGTTTTGTTGGAGATTTCCTTGCATTTCTTTTGAAAAATCACTCAGTGTGAGTCTGTCAAGCTGGTGAACATTAACCAGCGCTGATCTTTGGCTTGTGAAAGTTGTGAAAAACAGAAATGTTAAACCATAGGGAAGCAGAAATACGCTGGACTGTTTACTGACCATATGAAGTAGATCAGGTGATCCACGCTGTCATATAAATGAGTGTTTCTGTTACATTCAGTCACGATAAGCTGCAGCCACGGTAATCCCCAGCCTCATGTTACTTCACATGTAAATGATCTCAATGAGTCCCACACAGTAAACTATAAAGACTGACATTTAGGGAAATAAAAGCAGCGATGTCAGCAGATGTTCTGAGTTAGAATATTGGAACTGGGATAATAGAGAGAAAATCAATACATATCTATTAAATTAAGAATGATAGTAGATTGTTTAATGTTTTTTGGACATCCATTTTAACACTAGTGGAGTCGACCTCACAATTTACTGTTGAACAAAGGTGTTACTCAGTCCTGGATTTTCTATAATTGGTGTTCCTCAAAATGTCAAGAATCAGTGCGGCTTTGAATTAGGGAGAAAACCTGTCAGAAATAAATAAGAATTTAACCACTGCCTCCATCAACAACACACAGTTTTTGTTTATTTCAAAGTAAATAAGGAGAAAAATGTGGAGAGACCTTCAGACTTTCTTTCCTTCTAATCAATGACTTGTATTTTATTAGTAGGTGATGTAGTAGGTGACAGATGTCAGCTTTGTCCTGCACAGAGCATGTGGAGGCCTGTCCTTGCAGTGTCTCATTTATTTCAGAGCTGCTTACATGTTCGGAAATTCTGGAAAGTCACCTGACAGACTGTGCATCTGCAATAATGTAGTTTTAAATGTGAACACAACCATCACAGAGAGATGTAATGATTTATCACACACACATATAAATCAAAAATTTGTTAAATAAATATGTCTAAGTCCCTCTCCCCCTGTGATGTGTTGTTCTGTCTTACAACAACAACAACGCTCAGATGGCTCACATGCCAAGCTAACTGTTTAGCTCAGCTGATCACAGCCAGGCTGTCAACAACAACCCACTGCTAATGCGCCCATTATCGGACAAACGGCGGACGTCCTAATAACATGCCAGTCACATTGTTAATCATCATTCTTAACGACACACACGAGTCCAATGTCCAATTTTAGTAGAAAGTAACGCTCCACGGAGGACTGTCGATGCTTGGAAAGTCTTAAAATGTACGCAGAAACCTGTCAATAAAGGGTGAAAAATAAAAACTATGATTTTATTACAGGGACTTCATTAAACGAGTGTATGCCGAAGGTTACGGAAGATCTTAACACATTCAAAAAGGTCATATATGTTGTTTTATATCGAGTATCTGCTATTAATATTGAAATAAATGAATAAAACAATATATTTTAAAATGGGATTCGCAACAGTGGTGTTCATACAACAGATAACCGACGTTTCTAAAGCCTTTATGCGTGTTATTTCTGCTACTGGGCCTCCAATCAGACTGTGTCAATACTCACTGTCATTACAAATCCTTTTATATCAGCAGTTTACTCAGTAGCTCCAGGAAATTGCTTAATCGGTGACAGTGCTTCAGATGCAGGGTCAGCAACCCTAAATAACGCTGTATCACGTTGAAACACATTGTCATCTGACTGACAGTGCTATATAGTTGTGTCTTTATTGGGCACTTTGGTTGTCAGAGGCGGTTTGTGGTTGATGTCTGCAGGAGAGGAGGAAAAATTAAAGCTACAATATCAGTGTCCGATAATGGAACCGGTGACGCAGCGATCCATTTAACGCCCCCTTAAATGTACTTTATTCACACTCACCATCAGACTACAGTGAACCACAGATGGACGTTTCACGGTTAATCCTGCAGATTGTTAACCGATTAAATGTCGTCTATTTCCAGGTAACACTCACCGTGTGGGACTGCAGGAGCTGGCTGGCTTCGATCACCGCCGTCAGGGGTACCGTGTCGTCCAGCAGTAGCCTGCCAGGGGACGGCTTCTCCAGGAAAGACATCCCGGAGGGGTAAACGGTGAACGTCTTGATGTGAGCGTCCGTCTGTCACTGACTGAAAGACACCGAGGCGGGGGAAAGACACCGAGGCGGAACCCAGCTGAGCGGAGGAGGAACACCAACAAGCGGAGAGAGGAGGAGGCGAGCTAGCTGCTAGCTGGTTATCTTTACTGTAACCAGGAAACGCTGCTCCGCTCTGACGTCATCACGCTGCTTCGTCATCATAATAAGAGAAGGGGACATCAAAAAATAAAAATTAAAAATAAGAGGAGGGGAAATTAAAGAATAAAAAAAAATAATAGGAGAGGAAATTAAAATAAATTTAAAAAATAAGAGGAGGGGAAATCACGTGAGCGTACCTCCTGGACGGTCCGTGTATATTTTGGTAATTGGATTTTCTCTTTATGAATTGACATTAAAAAACAAAAAACGACTGGTTTGTTTGATTTTCGTTTTAAAGTCCAAAACCAACAATTGAAATACGAAGCAAGGTACTTTTTGTTATTCTGTTTCTGGACATAATGGACACACACTGAAACCAGAAACGAGTCTTTTTTTTTTTTCGTTTTTCCACAAAAGCAAAAAATGGAACACAAATGCTGACTCCACACACAAAGTCAAGGACATTTATTTTTAAATCTCGAAAATATATTTACAAATCCACATTTATTTATACAAATTCGTTTATTTATTTGTATGTCACATTTTTATATTTGTATTTTGTATTTATAAATGTATGCATATGTATACAAATCATATTGTATGCATTCAAATCTTTTTGAGACAAAATTATCCCCATAGATGTCTACCCTTTTCCTGGTTCTTCTAGTGTTGTTTCCACTGATTGATTATTTCTTTCCATATTAAACTTTTTCCTTCTGCTTTTGAAAATTTTACTTTCCTTTTCTACCTCTTCTTTCTTTGCTGCCTCCTTTGCAATTGTATCTGCTTTTTCATTGAGCTGATACCCAACAGTATTTCAGTATTTCATATAATATCATGTAACATCTCTAGAAAGCAGATTAAATTAACGTTATCTCATTAACACAAGAAAACGTAGAAAAGGAAATGAATGAATGCATGACCGTTTAGGGCTTCCATAGCATTAAGACTATGATAATAATGATTTGCTATAAAGTATGAAAAAATAATTTTATGTCAGCGTCTGGCATTTGTTCACATTTTGACAAGTTCATTTGTGTGTAATGATAAATTAACATTGCTCCCATTTATAGTTTTATTGCATTGTTCATAATTGTTCATATTGTTCATAATGGATGTCAGTTTTGTTTAGCTCCAGTTTAATATGATATAAAAGAATATATACTTTATTGTGAGGTTTTTTATTTATTTATTTTAAACATGCATTTTACCAGAAATACAACCAGTTCATAGACATGCAAATGTGGAGACATGGTGGAGTGAACAGCAGCGACACATAGTGGCGGGAGCAGTTAGAGGTTCGGTACCTTGAGGTGAACTGGCACCTTTCCAGCTACCAGCCCACCATCCATACTTAGGTCCATTCAAGACTTGAGCCGACCACCTTCGGGTTCCTCAAGCCAAGTCCATACAGAATGAGCTATGAGTGCCACCCAGGTTAATTTAATTTAATTAATTAACGTGATGCACAGTCAAATATACAATTTGTTTTTACTCTTTACAGTAATATCTCTTTTATTTACTCTACATCGTCATAGGTGTAGAGGGAGGCGTAGAACTCATCTTCAGCCGGTGTGCTGTCCACATGGCTGACTTTGACCTTCTGGGCGACAGGCATACATCTTGGCATGAGCTTTCTCACATTCTGAAAAAAATAAATACATTTTCACTTAGACAGCTCATATCAGGAAACACTGTGAGCTTCTGTTAATTTGATGTGTGAAGTTTACTATTAGCAAAATACAAATCTAAAAGGATGTTATGGAGCAATTAATAAGCAAATGACTTACTACTTTCTTGGAGTCAGCGAGGGATCTCTCTAAGTACCTCCTCATCCTTTCCTTCTGTTTCTCTCTCTGCTCGACCAGTTTTTCTTCACGCTGTCTGTGACATGAAGAGAGAAGATTTTTAAATGACATTAAGTTTGGAAGGTATATAACATACTCTCTATGGAAAGACCAGTCATCCCTGTTGAAGTGAGGAGACTTACCTGGTCCTCTTCTCATTGTCCTTGATCTTCTTCATCAGCTCTAAGCTTTCTCCGGGAATGCCATCAAGGCTCTCCAGTAGTGAAGACATATGGTTTTCAATATTGGCCAGCTTCTCCACGGTGTTGAGGTTGGTCATCTTTTCATCCACGCAGGAGCCATGGACCTCGGCCACCTTCTCGCCCAGAGCATCCAACATAACATCCTGCAAGGAAGAGACGGAAGGGGGATGATTTCTTAGTGTTCTTTAGCACTCAGGTTGTATTCCGACACGTTCTGCTTCCTTACCTGGTCTTCTGTGTTCAATGAGATGTGGAGCTGAACCACCACTTCTCTTTGTCGATTCTCTGTTTCATGTTGTGTATCTGCAGTGTCATCTGCTCTTCATCCTTTTGACTTCAGATGGAAAAGATTCAGTATCAGTATGGATGTGCGACAGACGAGAGGATATGGAGTAAATCGTGTACAGGAAAAGAAACACGAAAAACCAAGTAAAACATTTGATCTGTCTGTTGACCATAGGAACGAAACTGGCTTTAAACATTGGGTGAATCAACAAGCTGCTCATTTTCAAACAAGAGCCTTCCACCCATGATGCTTACATCTTTTTCCTGGCTATCTCCAGGGACTGCTGGAGCTCTTCCAGTGTTTCTTCCACCCTCATAGAGTTCTGAATCAAGGACAAGTTCTGCTCCGTCAGCTATGTCACCAGATCCAGTAGCTGCTGGGGATTAGTGAAGTACAGCTCTGGCTCATCCTGTAGTAGTGACAGACAAGGTGGAGTAAGATAGAAACACTGTGGGTTGCAAACAGAAAAATAAAACTCAAAACGAGAGTTTAGATCTTGTTTAGTCGAGATTTTAAGTTTGGGAAAACTGACCTCATATTCTGAGCTGTCACTATCCGGTTTAGAGTCTGTGATCCTGATGGGCCAAAGAAAGAGTTTGGAGTGAGGCTTCTGCAGCAGCATGAACATGAATTAATTCAATGCTTCAGTATGTGTGTGTATGAATGTCAGAGATAACTACTGGGGAGGGTTCGGTGTGTTTTGTCCTTACAGTGTGTCGCTGTCAGCTGAGGACTGCCTGGTCTCTCTGACGGAGGGCAGCTCTCTACCTGGACTGAAATCTTTAATCTCCACACTTGTGCACACATTTTAATCACACGTCATTCAAAGTTTAAAGTAAAGACAACAATATCAGGACATTACCCAGTCACCCTGGTCCTTAAAATATATTTAATGTTGATTTACTTGCTTTTAAATTGTGCCAAGTACTTGCCGTTCCCAGTAGCTGACTCCTCAGGCTCCCTGTTCTTGTCTTTAGCTTTCAAAGCCTTGGTCTTCTGAGCCTCCTGCCACTCTGGAGGAGACAACTTGAACAGGAGATCTTTGTATCTCTTGTAGTCTATCAGGGTCTCTTCAAAACGTTCCATTTCACTGTAGAAAAAGGAAATCTAGATTTAAACCCACAGGACAAAACATGAATTCACAGTTATTTTACACTGTCATGCACTAAAGTGTTACCCTTTTATTGTCACTATTTCAGCAGTCAGTTTCTTAATCTCAATAGTCTTCTCCTGTTTGGACCTGGCCTCCTGTTCAAAACTGAGCGTAGAGAGAAGACAACCATTCTCAGTATGACTTTTTAAAGGTCACATATCAAGTCTGTTTTCAGTAGAAGTAGAAGTAAAAGTGAGGATGAGAAAGCAGCCAAACAATCCATTTATTATTTATTTGTATGTCACATTTTTATATTTGTATTTGGATATTTATAAATGTATGCATATGTATACAAATCATATTGTACGCATTCAAATCTTTTTGAGACAAAATTATCCCCATATAAATCTGACACACTGGACCTTGAAGTAACCCTCCCATCAGTAGAATTAACAGCATCAATGTTCTGATGTTAATGTACAAATCTGGAGGATTTCAATCAGCAGTGTATGAACTCTGATCTGGTATTAAACCATTTTGCTGTGAACTCCATGTAGCCTGGATTAAAGAGCAAAATGATATAACCTGCTATTCTGGTTTATGCCTTTATTGAAGACACACAAGTTGTTCATTGCGTCAACACCATTAAAAAAACAAACAAACATGTAGTTTTAAGTACTTTTACCATTTAAGTCATTTTAGTCTTACTGCAGCTGCATGACTGGCAGGTACAGTGCATCTGCTCAAACTACTATTAAGTCACCCAAATCAAATACTGTAACTAAACAAGAAAGGCAAACTGATTATGCAGAAGAATTTATTAACATAACAATAAACTTCACATATGACAAACTTTAACACCTATTTAGGTAAACTTTAAATATGCAGAAAATGAACAGCAGACAGAACACTGAAAACGTATGTTTAAACCAGCTCCTCTTCACCCTCCTCTTCCTCAAACTCTCCCTCCTCCTCAGCAGTGGCATCCTGGTATTGCTGGTACTCAGACACCAGGTCATTCATGTTGCTCTCTGCCTCTGTGAACTCCATCTCATCCATACCCTCGCCGGTGTACCAGTGGAGGAAATCTTTGCGCCTGAACATGGCTGTGAACTGCTCGGAGATGCGCTTGAACAGCTCTTGGATGGCTGTGCTGTTGCCGATGAAGGTGGCAGCCATCTTGAGGCCACGGGGAGGAATGTCACAGACCGCGGTCTTGACATTGTTGGGGATCCATTCAACAAAGTAGCTGCTGTTCTTGTTCTGCATATTAAGCATCTGCTTATCCACCTCCTTCATGGACATGCGGCCCCGGAAGATGGCAGCCACCGTCAGGTAGCGGCCGTGACGTGGGTCGCAGGCGGCCATCATGTTCTTTGAATCGAACATCTGCTGGGTGAGCTCTGGCACGGTGAGTGCTCTGTACTGCTGGCTGCCCCTGCTTGTGAGTGGAGCAAATCCTGGCATGAAGAAGTGCAGACGGGGGAATGGCACCATGTTTACAGCCAGCTTCCTCAGATCAGCGTTGAGCTGTCCAGGGAACCTGAGGCAGGTAGTGACACCACTCATGGTGGCAGAGACCAAGTGGTTGAGGTCACCATATGTGGGGGTTGTGAGCTTAAGGGTACGGAAGCAGATGTCATACAGGGCCTCGTTGTCGATGCAGAAGGTCTCGTCTGTGTTTTCTACAAGCTGGTGGACTGACAGTGTGGCGTTGTAGGGCTCAACAACTGTGTCTGACACTTTTGGGGAAGGCACCACGCTGAAGGTGGTCATGATGCGGTCAGGGTACTCTTCGCGAATCTTGCTAATGAGCAGGGTGCCCATACCAGAGCCGGTACCGCCGCCGAGCGAGTGTGTGAGCTGGAAGC
The DNA here is from genome assembly GCA_004119915.2 of Collichthys lucidus. Lineage (NCBI taxonomy): Eukaryota > Metazoa > Chordata > Actinopteri > Sciaenidae > Collichthys > Collichthys lucidus. Next base: position 8,154,394 of record CM014082.1, read on the forward strand.
CCTGCAGGCAGTCGCAGCTCTCTGCCTCTTTCCTCACCACATCCAGGACAGAGTCCACCAGCTCTGCACCCTCAGTGTAGTGACCCTTGGCCCAGTTGTTGCCAGCACCACTCTGACCTGTAAGACAAGAAATCAAGATTAAGCTTTACAGCACTCGGGCACATGATGAGTAGTCAGGCGCGCAGATAGGTTTGAGAAACTGGGGGGGACGAAGCGCCCCCCCCCCCCCCCCCACCCCCCCCCCCCGGTACGGAGATTTTGTCGTGCGCCCCTGGATGCGCCGTGCGCCCTGATCAGTCTGTCCGGCTCCCCCTCTACCTCGTCAACCCCCCGCCCACGGGGGCGCCCGCTCCGCTGTCTTAATGAGCGGTATCGAAAATTGGCGAGGTTATTGTCGGGCGCTCGTGGCGCCCCCCACGAAATGGCGCCCCGGGCGGCTGCCCTGTCCGCCCGTACCTAAAACCGCTACTGGCACACACCTCAGTAAAACACATATTATGTTAATTCATATTTTGGTTTCCTCGTGATGCTTGAATCAGAAGATTTGAAGAAGACAAAGTTTAAAAAAACAAACAAAAAAAACAAAACGTTAAGCTACATAAAAGTGGGTGGGACGGATCTACGGTCATTCAAAAGTGGGTGTGTCATGACACACCTGACACACCCACTATCTGCGCCCCTGTGAGTAGTGTCTGAACATTTCTGGACAATTCGATTTTTACCGAAAACGAAGTTGTCTGGCCTGAAGACCTGGCCGTAAGGACCGGACCTCACCGAGTCCATGGTGCCTGGCTCCAGGTCGACCAGCACTGCACGGGGCACGTATTTACCGCCTATAGAGAGCAGACCAGATGTTAGGGACAATGAGAAAAAAAAATGCTCTAGAGTTTCTGAATAAAAATCAGGGCTGCTCTAGACTTACCTGAGGCTTCATTGTAGTAGACATTGATCCTCTCCAGCTGCAGGTCACTGTCACCATGATAAGTACCAGTTGGGTCAATACCGTGCTCATCACTGATCACCTCCCAAAACTGTAAAAAAAAAAAAAAAAAAAAGCAATCATCTACTTACCAAGCAACATAAAAATAGTTTTTTGCAGCTACAAAGTACTAATCACCGTTTTATGTAGTTTCATGGTTTAATTAGCAACGCCATTAAACGGTTAAAACCATTTCCCGCCGTACGCGCGCGGCCTGACCCCCCATTGGCTGAAAATGCCTTGCTACGTCACTAACCGCCAACACCGCCTACTACCGGCAGAAGCCGGCTCAAAACACTGCACAGTTGGGCCTCGCGAGCCGGGAACCGTTACAAAAGTCAGTTTATACCAACGGTCCACTTTGTAACGTTTAACGCTGCGTCAGAAGATTAATGTCGTTTTTTTTCTAGCGAACAAATGTCACTTTCGTTTTTTTCACATTGCAGTGAGATATAGTTGAGATATTTCTCAATTAGAAATTGAGTAATGTTTAAATTCATATCATTATGACGTTTTCAGTTGTCTACTAGGACAGAGGAACTAGCTAAATAACAAATGCAGATTTTTTTTTAAACCAAAACATTTAACAGTTTTTTTTTTCGTCCATAATTCGACGCATTGCGGTCAGAAAGATAAATTAAACAATCATGACGTTTAATTCAAACGTTCAAAGCCATGTATTTTAAAGTCGGACACCCTGATATTCCGAGGGTGTGTTTCTGGGACCCGTGTGGGCACAAAGCACATTGGTCTAATCCGTCTGCCAATCAAGTTCTAAAACGTGTGTCTAACGTGTAATCTGTAGACATTGGCCTACTTCCCTCATGATGGCAATAGTACCCAACTGCAGCCGCAGCCACTACAAACCACGTCTGTCTTAGTCTGTCTTATATATATATATATATATATATATATATATATATATATATATATATATATATATATATATATATATATATATATATATATATATATATATATATATATAAGGACTGTTTCTTATTAATAATAAGTGAATGAAGGTAAAGTACTTATTAACATAACAAGCAGTGATAAATCAAGAACATTTGGACCATGATTTGTTTATTTTAATTTAAATAGACATTTCATTTTTACATTCTTTGGTAAATCTTACTCCAAAAGTATCATTTGAAACCACATCCTGTAATAATTGGATTATATTTATATTAGAATTATTACTTGAATGTAAAAGATGTTAGAACCCGCCTTTCATTTTTAGTTTAGTTAAAGGACCAGTGTACATGATTTAGTGGCCTCTAGCAGTGTACTGGCTGCAACCAATGGCACCGGGTGCTTGACTGATTTACTCTCTTATTAAAATTAGGATTATATTGGCTTTTGGGTGTTTTAATTCATATAGTGTGTGTATCCTGTCTTTTGCATGTCTCGTGCACTTCCCTTATTTGACCTGTGATTTACTGAGGCTGGCAGGGAAAAATAATTATAAATCAGTAGTACAAGGTTAGGTGAGACAGGCTAGGGGAGTACCATGTGGACATAAAACATATTGTTCATTACTGAGCAGAAAACCAAAAAAATAATGTTATGATGTGAAGTTCTGCTTTTAATTAAAGATAAATAATCAATTTACATTAACAGCACTGTGTGCGTTTGCATGCTTTGCATGATCTTGAAGGTCTGGTGTGGTTACAATAAACTATTTCGCTATCGGAAAATGAGATATGGTTACCTTTCAAGTGTCTAAACACAGTAAATAATACTGTAATTACGTGTAATAATCACAGTGACATTTAAAGACATTAAAGCTGCTGCAGTCCAATCCAGTCTTCCTTATTCAGGGGGTTTTCTTAAAAAAATTCCCAATATTATGAATATATTCTTCCATGTCTGCCTTATTCTGAAAATATTACTCCTCCAAATCTTACACACTGGAACTTTAAAGATAATTTTTAGAGGATACAATGCATACAAACTAAGAAGTCCTGATTTCAAGGTGACCATGAAGGCAGCAGTTACCATGACAACAGTCAACACAAACGCACGGAGGACGTGTGCTGATGAGTTCATGGTAACTAGTTGTTCTGTGTAAAAAAAAGTGTGGTCAGACGGTGAGTTGAGTTCATTAATAACATCAAACTGAACAAATGTGTAGCTTGGCTTCGTGCTAGTCTGTAGCTGCAGCAGCTAGACATATCCTATAACGTTAGTTTGACAGTTTAGCTTAATGTTAACGTGTAGTTTAAATATGCGCTAGTTCCAACCGTGATGTGTTGATATGTTGCTTATTAGAAGGAAATAAATCAAAAATATTAAGTAAAAACTGAACTACGTGGTTATAATAATCAGATATTGTATGTCAAAGAGCCAGAAACTAGTTTGCTACTTTACAAGACATTGTGTTTGCATGTTTACTTCAAGTACCCACCACCATACACACAGCAAGTTAGATTATGTTTATAGAAATGTATACACTAAGTATTAATATGTGGCAATACTACCAGCCCTTAGGTTTGGTTTGTAATGTTCAAATAAAACACAAATAATGTTTGGGAATATTTAAACACAATATAAACTGAATAAGTTTGACATTTGGTTCCTCTACAAGGCTGATTAGTGGGTGAATTAATTCAAATAACAGCATAAATCAAACCTTTCCAAACCAGGTGTAGTGTTATCTAGAGTGATAGAACATACATATATTGAACTATCTCAATGTTTAGTCTTAGTATGTTTTCACTATACAATGTATCTTGTGAACAACAACAAAAAAAAAAAAAGCCTGAAAACCTACCCCTGAAATAAAAAATCATGTCAGGGATCCACTATTATCCGTATTACGTTTGATACAAATACATTTTAAACAGGAAACAGACAGATCTAAATCAGAGGTTGTAAACAATATAACATGCCCACTTGTAGAAATAGCTTGGAAATGTCTTGAAATTGAAGCAGAAGCAGCAGCTGAATCAAAAAGTATGAGTACCAAAGATGAGGAACCATGACCCAACAGAGGCCTAAAGAATCAGCTCATAATGTAAAGGAAATTCTCTTCTGGGATAGGTCCAGTTTCGCTTGTATAATTCTAGAAATGATTTTGTTTTTTGTTGTTTGTATTCTTTCTGTAACCTGCAGCTAAATCAAACCCTGATCCAGTGCAGCGCCAGATACCAGAAGCAACCTCAGAGATGTCATCACCACAGCCCAAGAATATATGGGTTATAATGCAATGCTTCACCATGTTTACAGCCAGCTTCCTCAGATCAGCGTTGAGCTGTCCAGGGAACCTGAGGCAGGTAGTGACACCACTCATGGTGGCAGAGACCAAGTGGTTGAGGTCACCAGTTTTATTAACTGTTATTAACAAATGTGTTCTCAGAGATTTCTCCATGCAGCACTGATGTTTCAGAGACCGATGGGGCTGCCAAATCACACAAACCAGGTGCAGTGTGAGAAAGAAGAGGGACATTTGTTCAATACAAAGTGGAAACTAAACTAAAAATACAAATTATCTTTGTTTTATTGTGTGTAGACACGAGGAGGAAGAGGAGGGAGACTCGACAGAGCCCATTCAAAGTGCCAGACAGTAATAGTATGTTTCTCAAGAGTATGACTGAAAAGGAAGACCGAAAAGAGGTTGGTGTGTGTGTGAGTGTATTTACATATAAGCTGCATGATACAGTGTGTGTGTGTAACACATTGTTTGTCCCTGTTCTCCATGCACAGGAGATGCGTAAATTCTTGGCTTTGCCAATTCACGAGAAGAAGACCCAGACTGCAAGGACGATGGCCAAGCTGACAAAAGAGCTGGCAGAACAAGTAGAGAAGGACGAGGAGGAGCAGGAGCAGGAGGAGGAAGGAAAGGAGAAGATGAAGAATCGAAAACAAATCAAGAGCAGGGCGGTTCTCCCTAAAGAAACATCCAGGAGACATGAGCTAAAGATGGCTATGATGAAACGAGGTAAGTGGAGAGAGAGTCAAAGCATGTCCAAAAGAAAGAAAGCGAATGTGCTGCATACCATGGCTGAATCTAAATGTTAACACCTGTCCATCCTCTGTCCACAGAAAACTTTACAAAAGAAAGCAAACATGACTTAATGGCCATGGAACGGCAGAAAGCAGTGTTGGAGGTAAATGATTTTAGATAAGAGAAGGTGAATATTAGTAAAAGCAGCGATCCAGCTCTGTTTTCTTAGCTTAAGACTAAGTAGTATGGACATGTGAAATCTACAGGAAGTTAAAAGCAGACATGATACCTTGTTACCATCCAAAAACTGAAAGTAAACTTTATTGTTCGCACCTAAACAAACCATGGGAGAGAGAAATAAAAGAGGAGCTTGTAACTGTAAAACAAAAAATACACAAGCTTCGTTAGATGGAATGTGTCACATGTCTTGCTTTGCCTTCTTGCTTCATGTGTCCTCATTCTCACTCCCTCAGTTATCTCTGATGACGAAGAGGTCCGAGATTATGAGGATGGACAAGGCCATTGCAAAAGAGGAGGCCCAGCTGGAACAGCTCGGAAAGATCATCGAGAGAGACAACCTTAAATTTGAGGAATCCCTCAGGGAGAACGAGAATAAGTCTGTGGAGGCCAGAACATTGTAGGAAGTGCCAAGATATGGATTGTTTGGCTGCTTTCTCATCCTCACTTTTACTTCTACTTCTACTGAAAACAGACTTGATATGTGACCTTTAAAAAGTCATACTGAGAATGGTTGTCTTCTCTCTACGCTCAGTTTTGAACAGGAGGCCAGGTCCAAACAGGAGAAGACTAATGAGATCAAGAAACTGACTGCTGAAATAGTGACAATAAAAGGGTAACACTTTAGTGCATGACAGTGTAAAATAACTGTGAATTCATGTTTTGTCCTGTGGGTTTAAATCTAGATTTCTTTTTTCTACAGTGAAATGGAACGTTTTGAAGAGACCCTGATAGACTACAAGAGATACAAAGATCTCCTGTTCAAGTTGTCTCCTCCAGAGTGGCAGGAGGCTCAGAAGACCAAGGCTTTGAAAGCTAAAGACAAGAACAGGGAGCCTGAGGAGTCAGCTACTGGGAACGGCAAGTACTTGGCACAATTTAAAAGCAAGTAAATCAACATTAAATATATTTTGAGGACCAGGGTGACTGGGTAATGTCCTGATATTGTTGTCTTTACTTTAAACTTTGAATGACGTGTGATTAAAATGTGTGCACAGGTGTGGAGATTAAAGATTTCAGTCCAGGTAGAGAGCTGCCCTCCGTCAGAGAGACCAGGCAGTCCTCAGCTGACAGCGACACACTGTAAGGACAAAACACACTGAACCCTCCCCAGTAGTTATCTCTGACATTCATACACACACATACTGAAGCATTGAATTAATTCATGTTCATGCTGCTGCAGAAGCCTCACTCCAAACTCTTTCTTTGGCCCTTCAGGATCACAGACTCTAAACCGGATAGTGACAGCTCAGAATATGAGGTCAGTTTTCCCAAACTTAAAATCTCGACTAAACAAGATCTAAACTCTCTGTGACACGCTCACTGCCACTGTGGGTTCCAGCACAGACCAGTCGGAGACCAAAGCTGATTTATAATGAATTATTTTATTCAATATCGCACAGTGTCACGCTGCAGCCGTTCGCAGGCGTCCTCGCTGCCGTCTGCCGCGTGCTTGTCTCTCCGTCCTCCCTTCTCTTCGTCCAGCACGCTACTTAAGTCAGGAAAAGGGGCGAGAGTGATTATGATTTAGTTGGGTACCGGTGTGCCAAGCACGCTCACCTGGCGCTGCTCTCCTGAGCCCTCCCCACACCTCTCTCTTGCAGCTGATGCACCACGCCCCCGTCCACATGCCTCCACCGCCCGACTTAGGCTGGGGAGCCGTCCGGCCTACCCCCGAGCCGAGCTCAGTAGCTTACTTTTATGTCTTTTATTCTAAATGAAATAGTCTTTAATGTGAGAAAACTTGTTCACTATTCACCAACAATAACAATAAGTCTAATTTCTTATTAGACTATTATTGTCTGTGGGGTGAGTACAAGGCTGAGTTACTTTTTTGTCCTGCAGATATAGCAGTTCTTTATGTAGCCTAGGTGGTAGGCTACATAACTGATAGAAAATCTCACTTTTAAAAATGATATCATTTTGTCTATGTTATGTGAATGCAGCTGCAGGTATCTGTACGTTGCAGTAATTCTAGCCTAGGCATATTTAAAGCCACCACCACTCACCAAAAATGTGAGTGAAAAGTGAAGAGTCAGCAAGCTCAATTTCTTTGTTCAACTAGTAGCCCTCGGGTAAGCTCCTATTTAGGCCTGGAAAACAATGGGCTGTTTTATGTAGCTAGGTGGCTAAAGACAATGTAAGTTAGCCTACAAATAAAGAAAATAGCACTTTTTAAAATGACATAATTTTGTTCTTTGCTAGTGTTATGTCAATGCAGCTGTGTGTTTGTTTATATAAATGTATTATAAACAGGCTGTATTTATGTCCTGTTGAGCTAGGTTGTTTTAACAACTTGTACAGTTGCACTGAAAAAACTGAAAAGGTGTGTTATCAAATGTTGTGGGCCGGTCTGGTCCAAAATGCCAGGGCCGATTTTTTTGTCCCAGTCCGCCCCTGGCTGACTGTGACACTTAACTTACACCTGTGCTTTCAAATATATAAAATATAAATAACACAATGTCAAAGATATAAACAGGTTAATAATAAGGATAATTCTTGCTGAGTTATCATTATTTAAATGTAGTAAAGTAGTCACCAGAGTAATCTGTATGTGTGCGTGGTTCACCATTTTTCATGCTTGTCTTAAAGCAAAAGGCGAGTGGGAGAACAGGACGGTGGATTTTTATCTTTCATCTAATACATTGGAAACACACTAGGAAGGAAGGTCCAGTATAAACAAGCAGCAACTGATGTGGCTCAAAGTGAAGCCAAAAACTGCAATTTCCCCGTTCATGCTGAAGACCGATTTAATTGTCGATCCTACAGGGGAAATATTGTTTCTGAGATTTTTTTTAAATTCCTATTGTCATTTTATTTTTAAACTTGTTATTTGTTGTCAGTTTTGTCATCGGAGAGTGCAAAGACTGGACAACCAGTGCTTTGCTGTGTCAGAAATCTTTGTCTGCCTGTTTGTGTAAAAAGTTGAATTTTCTGAAGTAGAAGTCTGTTTATCTGGAGAGAAAATGAAAATGATTTTTATAATTTGGAATAATTATTTTTTTGTTGATTTCATGCATTTAAATTTGTATTTTATTTTGAACTGCTGAACAAATTTGTCAAAGGTTAAATAATCATAGATTTTATTGATGATAGATAATAAAAATTGTTTTTATTACCACTATCAAGACATGGTTTCACGTGAGATTTATTGTTTGGTGGTTGGTGTAACTAGTATTTGACTACAAAAGACACTGAACACTATTTATAAGAGTAATGGTGACATAAAACAACATTCACAAGGCTGCAAGAGAACATATTTTACACAGCTTAACTATCCAGACTGAAATGTGAGAAGTCTTTTGTACAGCTATCTCCATGTGTGACCATTGAACTTGATTCATATCATAATTTTTTAAAATACTTTGAATATATAAAATAGGAAATCCACATGGAAATGAGCGTTTGATCACAGATGGATTAAATATAGTTTATTTAGTTGTAACTTCAAGTTGACGCTCAGTGCCAAATATCATTTCTGGACTTTAAAGCACAGATCACCAAAGGAAGTGAAAACTGGAATAATGTTTATTTGAGCCACAGGGTCACAATATTATTTGATCATATTTAAGACCTATCATTACCTTGTGTGCTGCAATTAATTAAGTAATTTAAGTAAAGCATAGTAGGGCAGACTATGCTCTGTGTTATGTATACTTAAAAATGTAATGACTTCACGTATCATAAGTATTATAAAATAGTTACCAAAAAATCAACATAAACAACTTTCTAAACTGTTGCTAAAATGTTTATTGGATAAAATGGGTTAGGGTTGGGTTGGGTTAGGGTAAGGGTTAGGGTTAGGGCTAGTAACGCAGCTTCTTCTTCTTGCGAAGCACCAATTTCATTGCCTCCAGTTCACCTCGAAGGGTCACGTTCTCCTGCCACACTTTGTCCAGTTTGTTAATCTTATTTTGAAGGGCTTCATTCTCCTCCTTCATCTGGTCCAGTTTCTCTTGACTCTCACGCTGAGTTTGCCGCAGCATCGTGCAGATATTTCTCATCTTTGATTTGAGATCAGCGTTCTCCTCTGATACCAGGTTACATTTGGCCTGAGCCTCCTTCATCTGGTCCAGTTTCTCTTGACTCTCACGCTGAGTTTGCCGCAGCATCGTGCAGATATTTCTCATCTTTGATTTGAGATCAGCGTTCTCCTCTGATACCAGGTTACATTTGGCCTGAGCCTCCTTCATCTGGTCCAGTTTCTCTTGACTCTCACGCTGAGTTTGCCGCAGCATCGTGCAGATATTTCTCATCTTTGATTTGAGATCAGCGTTCTCCTCTGATACCAGGTTACATTTGGCCTGAGCCTCCTTCATCTGGTCCAGTTTCTCTTGACTCTCACGTTGAGTTTGCCGCAGCATCGTGCAGATCTTTCCCATCTTTAATTTGAGATCAGCGTTCTCCTCTGATACCAGGCTACATTTGGCCTGAGCCTCCTTCAGCATGTCCTTACTCTCCTGGCTCCAGTTCTTATCGATACCTTTCGGTGCATGCAGCTGATTGAGAAAGTCTTCCAGCAGGTCTTCCTGGATGTGGACGCTGACCCTACCCTCAGTGGTTTGGGTGATCCTTGCCGTGGTGTCTCCCAGTTTAGACCTGACTTCTTCCTCCAGGTAACTGAGGTAGAAATCTGTTGCGTGTCCGTCGGTTTCTGGCTTGAAATCCATGTCGTCTAGCATTGTTTTCTGCTGGATATCAGGGTTTCTTCTCTGGACTTTTCTTGTATTATCCGTTCCTTTACTTTGTGACTGAACTTGTCTCAAGTGGTCGGTGTGTGTGTAACGCTCCAACAATCTGAAGTGTTAATGTGAGATCAGCTGTTTGTCTCCAACTTATACACAGACTAGAGTTCCATTCTGTCCTTTGATCTGTTGTTCTTTAATCTTCTCGTTGCCATGGATACCATTTTGTTTACGTCACTCCATTTTATAATTTTTTTTAATTCAATTTTATTAATTTAAATTTGCACACACACACACACACACACACACACACACACACACACACACCAAAGTGACACAAGTCCAAAGTGAGTGGTTGGAAAATGGCTCCAATGACGGACGTGCTAAAAACTGTAATGCCCGTATGACTGTAGCTAATTTAATTGCGCACACTCTTTTAATTGAATTATATTTGATGGTGTTGTGTGTGATGAGACACTAAGCATGAAGTGTTTATCTGTTAAGTAGTGCCGCTGTAACTAACTTTACAATCACAAAGTCAGCGCGGCAGTCTGACGGACCGAGGTGAAGTTGGTTCGTTGTTCGATATTCGCTTGACATTCGGCTGGGACCGTCTGCAAATTACACGTTTCAGTGTGAATTTAGTCATAAAAAGTATTACGTACTCCTGATGTTATTTTGAGATATCACATGAACCATGTTGAACCTGGTGAACCATAAATAAACTAGTTTTAGGCGACATTTTTGCAGCAGCTGCTGTTTTTTGTTGCTTTCTTTGCATCTTTTCCATCCAGGGACGGACTGGCAATCTGGCATACCGTGCATTTGCCCGGTGGGCCGACGTGCTATTTGGGCCGATAAATCATGATTAAAAAAAAAATAAAAAATTAATATTGTTCTGACCGGCTCATAACGAGTAGATCACGCAGCCTAAACACACTGTTGAACAACCACGCCGTGCAGTTTATTGATGGGTGAAACGCTATCAGATAAAGATGGAGAGAAAACGTAAAGGTGGTGCAGAAAAACGCGATAAGAAGAAACTTGCTCTTCAGGCAGATGCTGCTACGTGTGTTAAAATCACTGACATGTTTGCCACAGCAGGGCTTCATCAGCTCCCATCGCTGATGACAGTGGTGCAGGTGGCAGAGGCACTCAACATGTTGTTGAACCTGCTGGACTACTGTCAGAACATGTATGAAATGCAACGAGTAGGATAAAGCCACCCAACCGCTTGATGAGTATGATAAAATGTCAGTCAAATAATTCTGTCTATCGCCCTATGGTCAAGTTGGTTCGTTTAATGCAGGTGAAATGAGCATTAGTGTTATTTTGACTGTAAGACATTGTAGGTTACACTGGCTGGATGAGAAAACAAGCCGAGCTCAGTAGCCTACTTTTATGTCTTTTATTCTAAATGAAATAGTCTTTAATGTGAGAAAACTTGTTCACTATTCACCAACAATAACAATAAGTCTAATTTCTTATTAGACTATTATTGTCTGTGGGGTGAGTACAAGGCTGAGTTACTTTTTTGTCCTGCAGATATAGCAGTTCTTTATGTAGCCTAGGTGGTAGGCTACATAACTGATAGAAAATCTCACTTTTAAAAATGATATCATTTTGTCTATGTTATGTGAATGCAGCTGCAGGTATCTGTACATTGCAGTAATTCTAGCCTAGGCATATTTAAAGCCACCACCACTCACCAAAAATGTGAGTGAAAAGTGAAGAGTCAGCAAGCTCAATTTCTTTGTTCAACTAGTAGCCCTCGGGTAAGCTCCTATTTAGGCCTGGAAAACAATGGGCTGTTTTATGTAGCTAGGTGGCTAAAGACAATGTAAGTTAGCCTACAAATAAAGAAAATAGCACTTTTTAAAATGACATAATTTTGTTCTTTGCTAGTGTTATGTCAATGCAGCTGTGTGTTTGTTTATATAAATGTATTATAAACAGGCTGTATTTATGTCCTGTTGAGCTAGGTTGTTTTAACGACTTGTACAGTTGCACTGAAAAAACTGAAAAGGTGTGTTATTAAATGTTGTGGGCCGGTCTGGTCCAAAATGCCAGGGCCGATTTTTTTGTCCCAGTCCGCCCCTGGCTGACTGTGACACTTAACTTACACCTGTGCTTTCAAATATATAAAATATAAATAACACAATGTCAAAGATATAAACAGGTTAATAATAAGGATAATTCTTGCTGAGTTATCATTATTTAAATGTAGTAAAGTAGTCACCAGAGTAATCTGTATGTGTGCGTGGTTCACCATTTTTCATGCTTGTCTTAAAGCAAAAGGCGAGTGGGAGAACAGGACGGTGGATTTTTATCTTTCATCTAATACATTGGAAACACACTAGGAAGGAAGGTCCAGTATAAACAAGCAGCAACTGCTGTGGCTCAAAGTGAAGCCAAAAACTGCAATTTCCCCGTTCATGCTGAAGACCGATTTAATTGTCGATCCTACAGGGGAAATATTGTTTCTGAGATTTTTTTTAAATTCCTATTGTCATTTTATTTTCAAACTTGTATTTTGTTGTCAGTTTTGTCATCGGAGAGTGCAAAGACTGGACAACCAGTGCTTTGCTGTGTCAGAAATCTTTGTCTGCCTGTTTGTGTAAAAAGTTGAATTTTCTGAAGTAGAAGTCTGTTTATCTGGAGAGAAAATGAAAATGATTTTTATAATTTGGAATAATTATTTTTTTGTTGATTTCATGCATTTAAATTTGTATTTTATTTTGAACTGCTGAACAAATTTGTCAAAGGTTAAATAATCATAGATTTTATTGATGATAGATAATAAAAATTGTTTTTATTACCACTATCAAGACATGGTTTCACGTGAGATTTATTGTTTGGTGGTTGGTGTAACTAGTATTTGACTACAAAAGACACTGAACAATATTTATAAGAGTAATGGTGACATAAAACAACATTCACAAGGCTGCAAGAGAACATATTTTACACAGCTTAACTATCCAGACTGAAATGTGAGAAGTCTTTTGTACAGCTATCTCCATGTGTGACCATTGAACTTGATTCATATCATAATTTTTTAAAATACTTTGAATATATAAAATAGGAAATCCACATGGAAATGAGCGTTTGATCACAGATGGATTAAATATAGTTTATTTAGTTGTAACTTCAAGTTGACGCTCAGTGCCAAATATCATTTCTGGACTTTAAAGCACAGATCACCAAAGGAAGTGAAAACTGGAATAATGTTTATTTGAGCCACAGGGTCACAATATTATTTGATCATATTTAAGACCTATCATTACCTTGTGTGCTGCAATTAATTAAGTAATTTAAGTAAAGCATAGTAGGGCAGACTATGCTCTGTGTTATGTATACTTAAAAATGTAATGACTTCACGTATCATAAGTATTATAAAATAGTTACCAAAAAATCAACATAAACAACTTTCTAAACTGTTGCTAAAATGTTTATTGGATAAAATGGGTTAGGGTTAGGGTTGGGTTGGGTTAGGGTAAGGGTTAGGGTTAGGGCTAGTAACGCAGCTTCTTCTTCTTGCGAAGCACCAATTTCATTGCCTCCAGTTCACCTCGAAGGGTCACGTTCTCCTGCCACACTTTGTCCAGTTTGTTGATCTTATTTTGAAGGGCTTCATTCTCCTCCTTCATCTGGTCCAGTTTCTCTTGACTCTCACGCTGAGTTTGCCGCAGCATCGTGCAGATATTTCTCATCTTTGATTTGAGATCAGCGTTCTCCTCTGATACCAGGTTACATTTGGCCTGAGCCTCCTTCATCTGGTCCAGTTTCTCTTGACTCTCACGCTGAGTTTGCCGCAGCATCGTGCAGATATTTCTCATCTTTGATTTGAGATCAGCGTTCTCCTCTGATACCAGGTTACATTTGGCCTGAGCCTCCTTCATCTGGTCCAGTTTCTCTTGACTCTCACGCTGAGTTTGCCGCAGCATCGTGCAGATCTTTCCCATCTTTAATTTGAGATCAGCGTTCTCCTCTGATACCAGGCTACATTTGGCCTGAGCCTCCTTCAGCATGTCCTTACTCTCCTGGCTCCAGTTCTTATCGATACCTTTCGGTGCATGCAGCTGATTGAGAAAGTCTTCCAGCAGGTCTTCCTGGATGTGGACGCTGACCCTACCCTCAGTGGTTTGGGTGATCCTTGCCGTGGTGTCTCCCAGTTTAGACCTGACTTCTTCCTCCAGGTAACTGAGGTAGAAATCTGTTGCGTGTCCGTCGGTTTCTGGCTTGAAATCCATGTCGTCTAGCATTGTTTTCTGCTGGATATCAGGGTTTCTTCTCTGGACTTTTCTTGTATTATCCGTTCCTTTACTTTGTGACTGAACTTGTCTCAAGTGGTCGGTGTGTGTGTAACGCTCCAACAATCTGAAGTGTTAATGTGAGATCAGCTGTTTGTCTCCAACTTATACACAGACTAGAGTTCCATTCTGTCCTTTGATCTGTTGTTCTTTAATCTTCTCGTTGCCATGGATACCATTTTGTTTACGTCACTCCATTTTATAATTTTTTTTAATTCAATTTTATTAATTTAAATTTGCACACACACACACACACACACACACACACACACACACACACACACACACCAAAGTGACACAAGTCCAAAGTGAGTGGTTGGAAAATGGCTCCAATGACGGACGTGCTAAAAACTGTAATGCCCGTATGACTGTAGCTAATTTAATTGCGCACACTCTTTTAATTGAATTATATTTGATGGTGTTGTGTGTGATGAGACACTAAGCATGAAGTGTTTATCTGTTAAGTAGTGCCGCTGTAACTAACTTTACAATCACAAAGTCAGCGCGGCAGTCTGACGGACCGAGGTGAAGTTGGTTCGTTGTTCGATATTCGCTTGACATTCGGCTGGGACCGTCTGCAAATTACACGTTTCAGTGTGAATTTAGTCATAAAAAGTATTACGTACTCCTGATGTTATTTTGAGATATCACATGAACCATGTTGAACCTGGTGAACCATAAATAAACTAGTTTTAGGCGACATTTTTGCAGCAGCTGCTGTTTTTTGTTGCTTTCTTTGCATCTTTTCCATCCAGGGACGGACTGGCAATCTGGCATACCGTGCATTTGCCCGGTGGGCCGACGTGCTATTTGGGCCGATAAATCATGATTAAAAAAAAAATAAAAAATTAATATTGTTCTGACCGGCTCATAACGAGTAGATCACGCAGCCTAAACACACTGTTGAACAACCACGCCGTGCAGTTTATTGATGGGTGAAACGCTATCAGATAAAGATGGAGAGAAAACGTAAAGGTGGTGCAGAAAAACGCGATAAGAAGAAACTTGCTCTTCAGGCAGATGCTGCTACGTGTGTTAAAATCACTGACATGTTTGCCACAGCAGGGCTTCATCAGCTCCCATCGCTGATGACAGTGGTGCAGGTGGCAGAGGCACTCAACATGTTGTTGAACCTGCTGGACTACTGTCAGAACATGTATGAAATGCAACAAGTAGGATAAAGCCACCCAACCGCTTGATGAGTATGATAAAATGTCAGTCAAATAATTCTGTCTATCGCCCTATGGCCAAGTTGGTTCGTTTAATGCAGGTGAAATGAGCATTAGTGTTATTTTGACTGTAAGACATTGTAGGTTACACTGGCTGGATGAGAAAACAAGCCGAGCTCAGTAGCCTACTTTTATGTCTTTTATTCTAAATGAAATAGTGTTTAATGTGAGAAAACTTGTTCACTATTCACCAACAATAACAATAAGTCTAATTTCTTATTAGACTATTATTGTCTGTGGGGTGAGTACAAGGCTGAGTTACTTTTTTGTCCTGCAGATATAGCAGTTCTTTATGTAGCCTAGGTGGTAGGCTACATAACTGATAGAAAATCTCACTTTTAAAAATGATATCATTTTGTCTATGTTATTTGAATGCAGCTGCAGGTATCTGTACATTGCAGTAATTCTAGCCTAGGCATATTTAAAGCCACCACCACTCACCAAAAATGTGAGTGAAAAGTGAAGAGTCAGCAAGCTCAATTTCTTTGTTCAACTAGTAGCCCTCGGGTAAGCTCCTATTTAGGCCTGGAAAACAATGGGCTGTTTTATGTAGCTAGGTGGCTAAAGACAATGTAAGTTAGCCTACAAATAAAGAAAATAGCACTTTTTAAAATGACATAATTTTGTTCTTTGCTAGTGTTATGTCAATGCAGCTGTGTGTTTGTTTATATAAATGTATTATAAACAGGCTGTATTTATGTCCTGTTGAGCTAGGTTGTTTTAACGACTTGTACAGTTGCACTGAAAAAACTGAAAAGGTGTGTTATCAAATGTTGTGGGCCGGTCTGGTCCAAAATGCCAGGGCCGATTTTTTTGTCCCAGTCCGCCCCTGACTGACTGTGACACTTAACTTACACCTGTGCTTTCAAATATATAAAATATAAATAACACAATGTCAAAGATATAAACAGGTTAATAATAAGGATAATTCTTGCTGAGTTATCATTATTTAAATGTAGTAAAGTAGTCACCAGAGTAATCTGTATGTGTGCGTGGTTCACCATTTTTCATGCTTGTCTTAAAGCAAAAGGCGAGTGGGAGAACAGGACGGTGGATTTTTATCTTTCATCTAATACATTGGAAACACACTAGGAAGGAAGGTCCAGTATAAACAAGCAGCAACTGCTGTGGCTCAAAGTGAAGCCAAAAACTGCAATTTCCCCGTTCATGCTGAAGACCGATTTAATTGTCGATCCTACAGGGGAAATATTGTTTCTGAGATTTTTTTAAAATTCCTATTGTCATTTTATTTTCAAACTTGTTATTTGTTGTCAGTTTTGTCATCGGAGAGTGCAAAGACTGGACAACCAGTGCTTTGCTGTGTCAGAAATCTTTGTCTGCCTGTTTGTGTAAAAAGTTGAATTTTCTGAAGTAGAAGTCTGTTTATCTGGAGAGAAAATGAAAATGATTTTTATAATTTGGAATAATTATTTTTTTGTTGATTTCATGCATTTAAATTTGTATTTTATTTTGAACTGCTGAACAAATTTGTCAAAGGTTAAATAATCATGGATTTTATTGATGATAGATAATAAAAATTGTTTTTATTACCACTATCAAGACATGGTTTCACGTGAGATTTATTGTTTGGTGGTTGGTGTAACTAGTATTTGACTACAAAAGACACTGAACACTATTTATAAGAGTAATGGTGACATAAAACAACATTCACAAGGCTGCAAGAGAACATATTTTACACAGCTTAACTATCCAGACTGAAATGTGAGAAGTCTTTTGTACAGCTATCTCCATGTGTGACCATTGAACTTGATTCATATCATAATATTTAAAATACTTTGAATATATAAAATAGGAAATCCACATGGAAATGAGTGTTTGATCACAGATGGATTAAATATAGTTTATTTAGTTGTAACTTCAAGTTGACGCTCAGTGCCAAATATCATTTCTGGACTTTAAAGCACAGATCACCAAAGGAAGTGAAAACTGGAATAATGTTTATTTGAGCCACAGGGTCACAATATTATTTGATCATATTTAAGACCTATCATGACCTTGTGTGCTGCAATTAATTAAGTAATTTAAGTAAAGCATAGTAGGGCAGACTATGCTCTGTGTTATGTATACTTAAAAATGTAATGACTTCACGTATCATAAGTATTATAAAATAGTTACCAAAAAATCAACATAAACAACTTTCTAAACTGTTGCTAAAATGTTTATTGGATAAAATGGGTTAGGGTTAGGGTTGGGTTGGGTTAGGGTAAGGGTTAGGGTTAGGGCTAGTAACGCAGCTTCTTCTTCTTGCGAAGCACCAATTTCATTGCCTCCAGTTCACCTCGAAGGGTCACGTTCTCCTGCCACACTTTGTCCAGTTTGTTGATCTTATTTTGAAGGGCTTCATTCTCCTCCTTCATCTGGTCCAGTTTCTCTTGACTCTCACGCTGAGTTTGCCGCAGCATCGTGCAGATCTTTTCCATCTTTGATTTGAGATCAGCGTTCTCGTCTGATACCAGGTTACATTTGGCCTGAGCCTCCTTCATCTGGTCCAGTTTCTCTTGACTCTCACGCTGAGTTTGCCGCAGCATCGTGCAGATATTTCTCATCTTTGATTTGAGATCAGCGTTCTCCTCTGATACCAGGTTACATTTGGCCTGAGCCTCCTTCATCTGGTCCAGTTTCTCTTGACTCTCACGCTGAGTTTGCCGCAGCATCGTGCAGATATTTCTCATCTTTGATTTGAGATCAGCGTTCTCCTCTGATACCAGGTTACATTTGGCCTGAGCCTCCTTCATCTGGTCCAGTTTCTCTTGACTCTCACGCTGAGTTTGCCGCAGCATCGTGCAGATCTTTCCCATCTTTAATTTGAGATCAGCGTTCTCCTCTGATACCAGGCTACATTTGGCCTGAGCCTCCTTCAGCATGTCCTTACTCTCCTGGCTCCAGTTCTTATCGATACCTTTCGGTGCATGCAGCTGATTGAGAAAGTCTTCCAGCAGGTCTTCCTGGATGTGGACGCTGACCCTCCCCTCAGTGGTTTGGGTGATCCTTGCCGTGGTGTCTCCCAGTTTAGACCTGACTTCTTCCTCCAGGTAACTGAGGTAGAAATCTGTTGCGTGTCCGTCGGTTTCTGGCTTGAAATCCATGTTGTCTAGCTTTGTTTTCTGCTGGATATCAGGGTTTCTTCTCTGGACTTTTCTTGTATTATCCGTTCCTTTACTTTGTGACTGAACTTGTCTCAAGTGGTCGGTGTGTGTGTAACGCTCCAACAATCTGAAGTGTTAATGTGAGATCAGCTGTTTGTCTCCAACTTATACACAGACTAGAGTTCCATTCTGTCCTTTGATCTGTTGTTCTTTAATCTTCTCGTTGCCATGGATACCATTTTGTTTACGTCACTCCATTTTATAATTTTTTATAATTCAATTTTATTAATTTAAATTTGCACACACACACACACACACACACACACACACACACACACACACACACACACACACACATACACACACACACACACACACACACAAGTCCAAAGTGAGTGGATGGAAAATGGCTCCAATGACGGACGTGCTAAAAACTCTAATGCCCGTATGACTGTAGCTAATTTAATTGCGCACACTCTTTTAATTGAATTATATTTGATGGTGTTGTGTGTGATGAGACACTAAGCATGAAGTGTTTATCTGTTAAGTAGTGCCGCTGTAACGTCGGGTTACTTAACGTAATCCCTGGTTCTTTGATAACAGAGTGAGGTGTTTCACTATGGGAATCGCTTCTGGCGAGACCATTACGGAAGCTCCAATGACACAACGTCTGTCTCTGACAGACAGGTCGACGTGTAGGGGAGGCCCCGCCCCCTCTATATACAACGGTCGACCGCCCCGTCCGGGCCATTCTTATCGGTTTCTTCCCTCATATATGCAAGGAGGGAATTGTTGGTGAAACACCTCACTCTGTTATCAAAGAACCAGGGATTACGTTAAGTAACCCGACGTTCTTTTTCTAACTTCGCTCGGTGTTTCACTATAGGAGATATAGACCACTCCCGGAATGCATAATCTCCCGAAGTCATCTGGCTCCTGACTGGGATGACATCAACCAGTTTCTGAAGCACCAGACTCGAGCACTGCGTGAGCTAGGGATGGACCTGAGACATCCAGCCTATAGAATCTCACGAAAGTGTGCGGAGAAGCCCAACTCGCCGCCGCACAAATGTCCTTCACCCTAACTCCTTTAAACAGAGCCCATGACGTAGCCACGCTCCTGGTGGAGTGAGCTTTCAAATCTGGCCCTCTGCTGGCCCCTGCACCTGTAAGCTAGCCCTATAGCATCCACAATCCAATGTGACAGTCTCTGTCGGGATAGTGGCTTCCACTTGTGGGGCGTGGCCCAAGACACAAACAGCTGATCGGTTCTCCGAAAGCTGGCTGTCCTGTTTACATACACACTTAATGCACGCACAGGGCACAGTGTGTTCAATCTGCTCTCCTCCGCTGACCCAAACGGCGGAGGATGAAAAGCCTTCAATTCCACTGTGGGGCATCTGTAAGCAGATTCCAATACTTTAGGTATGAACGCCGGATTCGGCCGTAAACACACCTTAGACAAGCCCGGCGCAAACTGCAAGCAAGCCGGGCGGATTGACAGCGCATGTAAATCACTCAAAGCGAGGAGGAGAGCGGTCTTAAGTGACAAAAACTTCAGACTCACCACCTCCAAAGGTTCAAATGGGTGTTGTGAGAGAGCGTCTAACACAACCGCCAAGTCCCATAATGGCACCATAGGCCTGGAAACTGGCAGTTTCCGGCGCACTCCGTTCATAAAGCGGCATACCAACGGATGCTGGCCCACCGGCTTATCCCCCAAGCCTATGTGGCATGCTGAAATAGCGGCCAGATACACCTTGATAGTGGAAAAGGCTTTACCCTTTTCCAGCAGGTCTTGGAGAAAACAGAGAATGTCTTTCACTGAGCACTGAAATGAGACAATACGTCTGGCCTCACACCACTCCTCAAACACTCGCCACTTACAACTGTATAATGAGCGAGTGGATGAAGCCCTCGCACACTGAATAGTGTCGATCACGTTCTGAGGCAATCCAGCAGTGCCCAAATTTAACCTCTCACGGGCCAGGCCCACAGAGCCACCTGCTCTGGATGGGGATGGTAAATCTCCCCCCCTGCCTGAGACAAGAGGTCCCTACGCAGCGGCAGGGGCCAAGGTTGGCCTGATAGTAACTGAACTATCTCCGCTATCCAGTGTTTGGACGGCCACCGTGGGGCTATCAAAATAAGCGACAGGCCCTGAGCTCTCACTCGGGTCAGTGTGGGGGAGATCAGACTGAGAGGAGGAAATGCGTACAGCAAGACGTTTGGCCATGGGTGCGCCAGCGCATCCACACCTAACGGCGCATCCTCCTCCGTTAATGAGAAATACAGCTGACAATGCGCGTTTTCTCGCGAGGCGAACAGATCTACGGCAGCCCGGCCGTACCTCTGCCACAGCTGGCTCACCACCTGGGGATGGAGTTTCTATTCCCCGAACAGAGGGTTTCCTCTTGACATGAGATCTGCGCCCCTGTTCAGTACTCCCGCTACGTGCGTCGCCCGCAGCGACCTGAGCCGAGAGACGCTCCACAGAATTATTTTCTGTGCCAGTTTGTGAAGCCGTGAAGAGCGCGTGCCTCCCTGACGGTTCACGTATGCCACCACCGTGGAGTTGTCGGACTTCACCAGCACATGCTGCCCTCTCAGGTGAGGGAGAAAATGTTTCAAGGCCAGAAACACTGCCATCAACTCGAGATAGTTTATATGCGCCTGAGCCAGCTCCGCTGACCAGGTGCCATTCACTGCTCTGCCCTTGAATGTCGCCCCCCAACCTGTCATGGACGCGTCCGTTGTTATGACAACCCTTGACACCCTGAGAGAAAATCGCCGGATTTCTCCACTGGTGGAGAGCTGCCGTGCACTCTGGCGAAACTGTCACCGAGCGAGAGAGGTGACGGCGGGGACACAGTCTTAACGATGCCACCCTTCTGCACATCCCTCATCAGCAGGAGGCCCAGCCTCACTACTGAAATGACAGAAGCCATTAGCCCCAGCAGCCGTAGACACAGTCTGAACTGCACCGCTGTCCCCGGTTGAAACCGGGCCAGACACTGACTGAACGACTGTAGCCTCTCCTCCGATAGCGTGGCACGATATCTGAGGGAGTCTATACTGACACCCAGATAGGAGATGCATTGTGCGGGAAGCACACGGCTTTTGGTCCAGTTTATTCTGAAACCCAGGCCGCTGAGGTGAGACGTCACAGTCTCCACATCCCTGAGTGCCTGCTCCCGTGAATGAGAGCATATCAGATAATCGTCTATGTACGAAAATATCCTGACACCTCTGCTCCTTAACGGAGACAGTGCTGCTTCCACACATTTGCTGAAAACGCGTGGAGCCAGCGAGAGACCAAACGGGAGCACTCGGTATTCGTAGGCTATGCCCCGGTGAGCAAACCTGAGGAATTTCCTGTGTGCAGGAAAAATCTCGATGTGAAAATATGCATCTGCCAGATCGATTGTGGCAAACCAGTCGCCGGGACGGATAGACTGACACAACACTTTTATTGTTAACATTCTGAACGTGTATTTTCTCAGATGACTGTTTAACACACGCAGATCCAGAATGGGACGCAGTGATCCCCCTTTCTTTGGGATGAGGAAGTAACGGGAGTAAAACCCCTGCTGACTCTCCTCGATCGGGACCACTCTGATTGCTCTTTTGATTAAAAGAGAATCGATTTCGTCCTGTAACACCCGTGCAGCTTCCCCCTCTGCTACTGACATCAAAACACCGTTAAATCTTGGTGGTTTCGTAGCAAACTGAAGCCTGTATCCCCGGGAAACAGACAACATGACCCATGTGTTTACTGCGCATGCGCGCCAGTTCTCCACCTGAACCGCCAGAGGCCCTCTCTCCAGAGGGGCGATGGCGCCCACCGGTGGCCGGGAGGAGGTGTGACCCTCCCTCCCTGGGCTGCACGGTGTTTGATTCAGTATTTTTTGTATGAGACACACCGCCCTCGGCTCTTGGCCTGGCTGCGGGGCTGTCACTTTTATTTCTTTGAACATGGGAACATGAAAAAGAGTGTTTGGTGACACCCAGGGGGACAGCTCTTGGCTGTAGTGAACAACAGGTGCTTGGTGACACCTGTTCGAACATGACAGTCTCTCTCCTCCGCCTTTCTGAACTAGCGGGGAGGGACCGTGGCTGCTGGCTCCAAAAACCCAAACCGGAGCCGCTGCTCTGAACTCCTCTCTTCTCCTCTTTGCCGGAGGAGGAACAGGAGATGAGGGGCATGGTGCGTCAGGCAGACCGCTTCTTCCCCTCCCTCTGGGGTTGGGCAGAGTTGCGTTTCGCCGCCGCCACTGCGGCGAAAGAGTGCTTGCCCCAGGGCTTGTTATTGCCCGCTCTCGGCTGCTGGTCGCCGCGACCGGCACCCGGTCTGTGACCCGGTCCGCAGCAGCGAAACCGGTGCGAGGTGGGGGCCGCGGGGTCTGTTTTCGAGGCAAACACAGCTCGAATGCCTCACCCTCCTGCCTTCTCTGTGTGCTGGTTTCACGCATTTTCTCCAGAGCTGGGCCGAAGAGACCCTTGGTGGGGTCGTACGCGGCGTCCATGACCTCCGCTCTTTGAGTGTCACCCAGCCCTGACAGGGAGAGCCACAAAGCTCTTTCTCCCGCGACTGCCAGGCCCATGACGCGGCCGCAGCCCTGCACAGCTCCGCGTGAGGAGCGCAGGAGGAGGTCGTTCACCACACAGATTTCGTCCCACAGCGTCGGGTTCGGGACCCCCGAATCCAACTGGCGGCCCATCTCCTCCAAAATCTCCGCTTGATAAGCCGACAACAGCGTGACGGCGTTTAGCGAGCAGTCCGACTGCGCAGCATATTTGTACATACGCTGATACACACCTGCTGCTGTACGCTTCGTTTTACCGGGCAGGGAGATGCGCGAAGACGCTGAGATGGATCGGCGGCTGTATGGAGGTGGTAGGCCAGTGAAGGCTCCACAGCCGGGGGTTCGGCCAGCCCCAGCTCCGCCATGCCATGCACTTCCAGCTTGGAGTAGCCCTGTGTGGTTACCTTGCTCTTGAACGGGCTCGACCAAAACCGACTCATCTCGGTCATGCAGGCCGGGACCGCTGGGAGCAGCTGCTTGGCCGGAGGGCGGGTCGGAGGGAGCCTCTTACCATCGTAGAGGTCCCTTGTCGCCCCCTCCATGTCCTGAGCCGCCGGCCAGGGAATATTCAGTTTAGCCGCGGCTCGTTTGCAAACCTCGTACAGGTTGTTATCCACTCGAGTGACTACTTCGGTTGAGCTAGGAGGTCTGGATTGCGTGGGGAAGGTAGAGTCCTCCTCTCCTTCCTCCATGTCATCCAATTCGAGGATGTCACAACCGGTCTCACCGTCTGCATCGTCGTCTCCCTCCCGCCTGAAGACCTCTTCAAATAGCGGGGGTATGGGCTCAGCCTCCTCCATCAAGTCCGCCCAGTCCCTCGGGGCTCGCGGCTGATGGGCAGTGTGGATCTCCTGAGCGGTATCTGAAGCGGCGAGGGACGGGTCCCTGCCGTCAGTACCTGTCACAGCCACTCTCAGTCTCCTCTCCAGGACCTTCATCGGCATGGTGCAGCAATGTGCGCAAACCTGCGGGTCCGCTAGCGCCGCCTGAGCGTGCTTAGCTCCCATGCACACGATACACATAGGGTGGGGGTCTCTGCCCGAAATCGTTGCTCCACATGACGTGGGGCAACGGCGGGAAGAGCCCTTCCCCTCCGTCTGCCCGGCTCCTATGACTGGGGCTGCGGGGACAGACATGCCAGTCTGGGGAGAAATGTGGTACTAGGGGTGAACCTAGTTTAAAATTTTTCTTGGGGTATATAGTTGGTGTGAGCCTAACTATAACCTGTCGTGTGGGGAATAGTTCGCCGTTACGCGTTAACTATGCTCCAAATGACGGTGGCACACAAGCTAATGTGAGCACTTAGCCCGAGCTCGAGTGAACGTAGCCCGAAGCTGGCAGGGCACCCGGTGGTTGAGCACCTGGTGACCCGTCGGGAAGCTCGCCACAACGCGGTCGCAATCCCACTGAAATAACCGTCAGCACAGTCCAGAGTCTCTTGGTGCCGCGCTAGGCAACGTTTCCCTTAACGGGACGTTTGATAGCAGTTAAGCTAGCAACCAACCTGACAGCCGGATGAACTGAGGGAGCTCTCGAAATTCCGCTGAGGAAGAAAGCGAGAATGGCCCGGACGGGGCGGTCGACCGTTGTATATAGAGGGGGCGGGGCCTCCCCTACACGTCGACCTGTCTGTCAGAGACAGACGTTGTGTCGTTGGAGCTTCCGTAATGGTCTCGCCAGAAGCGATTCCCATAGTGAAACACCGAGCGAAGTTAGAAAAAGAACTAACTTTACAATCACAAAGTCAGCGCGGCAGTCTGACGGACCGAGGTGAAGTTG